>CAUOFW020004669.1:180039-235862 GCA_963454935.2 Ilex paraguariensis | reverse complement strand
TTTTTGCAATTACACCTTAAAGATACATCTTTACCATTCCAAATTCTCAATAGAATGTCACCATCCAAAGGAATTGAGGAAGAAAGGTTGATCAAATCAACAACAATTCTTAGCCTCACCTTAGAAAGGTTTATGTAGTTTTGGCATGAACTAGCATACACTTGATTCTTTCACAAATGATTCTGTTTCATTCTCTAATCTTTCTGCTAATCCATTATGTTGACCTTTAGGAACACTTGTCTCAAGCTTAATGTCATGTGTCCTATAAAATTTTTCAAATGAACCTTGGTATTCACTAGAATTGTCAACACGAAAACATTTCTTGTTTCTCTTTCAACCTTGGCATGAAAAAGCTTGAAAACATCAACTACTTGTTCTTTAATTTTCAATGGAAAAGATCATGATTTTCTTTTGCAAGTGATCATTAAAGGTCACAAAATATAGAGCAACTCCAAGTGTTCTATGATATAACGAACATTAGTATGAACCAAGTCGAGAATATGAGATCTTCTAAATGAAGGCAACCACTAAAATGCAACTCTTTGTTGCTTACCACCCAGGCAATGTACACAAGTTTTAAGTTGCATACTTTCCACGCTCGACAAGAATTGCTTTCGTGCTAGGTTTTGATGTCCCTTCTCATTAATGTGACCAAGTCGTTTATATCAGATTTTAATAGAAAAGTCTTCACTGGCATTTATCTTCCCATTAAAAAAAAATTGGATTGCATCATCCTGTACTATGTTTAATTTCTTTCCTGTGGTGACTACCAATCGACCTTTGGTGAGCTTCCATTTCCCTTCATAGTTGTTGATGTACCCTTTGTCATCTAGCTTTCCTATATAGATTGAGGTAAGACAAATAGTCAGAATGTGTCTAACATCTTTGAATAGAAACCTATACAATTTGTTGGTTTTTAGGGATGCATTTCTTATTGTCCACAATTTTGTATGCACAATTGTTTCCAACCCTTATATGAAGTGAAGAAATTACCACGTGATATAGCATTGAAGGAGGCACCTAAATCAATCACCTAGTTGCTATCCTGGCATATGAGGCTGACAAAACCATTCTAGTATCCTCATTAGGAGTTGCAATGGTGGTATTCTCTTCATTTTTTCCATTGCCTTTTGCATGTTCACTTTTCTAGATCCGACATTCTTTGTTCTCATGCCTTAATCGGCTCGACTTGTTGCAAGGATGACATGACATTTCTATTTTATATAGCCAAATAAGAGGTACATGTGACCAAAATATTCCCTTATTTTGGGTAAGACATAAAAGCCATAATAAGGACAAAAAAGGAAAAAGAGAAAAACAGGAATACTAATTAAACTAGACTATAACTCCAACACTCCCCTTCTAGTTCGACGCAAAAATGTCAATTAAGCCAAGCTTGACAATGGAATCCCAAAGAATGGATAGAGTGACTAGTTTGGTGAAAACATGTGCAACCTAAGGGATAGGGTGACAATACCACAGTTGACATTCTCCCAAAGAAAGTGAATACCGATCTCTATATGTTGCGTCCTCTCGTGTAGTGTAGAGTTAGAGACAAGTTAAATAGCAGATCGGTTATCACAATATAGTATGGATGGAGAAGTCACTAAAAATTCTAACTCGCAAAGATTCGATTGTAGCCAGATTACCTCATACATGCCAAGTGTTGGCAACTAATGCTCTGCCTCTGCTGACGAGTGGGAGACAAATGCCTGTTTCTTGTTCTTCAAAGAGATAAGATGAGTCCTTCAAAAAGTATTGAAACCAGTTGTAGATTGTCCGTCACAAGCTTCCCCATAATTTAAATCTGAATATTCTATTCTCTTGCTGTCGAGTATGCAGGAATGCCACTCCCTTGAGCTTTATCCTTAGAATAGTAGCAAGATGACGTAGAGTCTCATACTCAGGTCAACGCTGAGTCAAATAGTCATAGTAATCTTAAACCATCATTTCTCCTAGTCGAGCATATGAGACCTCCTCAGAAAGCTCATAAACATGAACTCCACGACCTGAGTATGAATACATTTTTGATAATGTGCTCTATAATTTTGGAACAAAGTTATGAAACAGATAAATCCTGCAAATAGATGGCTCTATAGAGCCAAATATTCATCTAAGAATATCGCAATTCACAGAGAACCATACAGAATATCTAGGATAGGCATTAGCTAGCTTTCGGTGCGGTCCAGTCACCAACCAAGCTTTCCAACACACCTTAAGAAAAGTTGGAATGAGTATGACTACTATATTGATCAAACATAAAAGTGGGAGAAGTGGTCCCTATAGTGGTGGATGGCATAGTTATTAAAATCATACGATTCGTGATTCGATTCATATTATTGGGTACGATACAAGTACAAAACGATTTGTATCTTATATGAGAATCTTTATAGAGATGAATCGCTCCTGAATCGTACGATTTGAGAATCTCACGATTTAATCACTTTCTCTTTAAAACTTAAATTTTTGGGAAAACGATGTCGTTTTGTTTGAAGAGGAATCTATGACCTAATAAAAATTTGACCTCTTTGTTCGTTCTCTCTCTAACGCCGTCTAAAACTCTTCTTGTATTCTCAATCAATTTTCTTTTCCAATTAATTTGTTTATTTATTCTTTTTTCACTCATGTTTGTAACCAAACCTATACTGAGTGTCACTATTTTGGTTATTGAATAGCCATGGTTCTTTAATAATTTTTTTTTTCAAGTTGTTGAATTTGAAAATGGTTAAACAAAAAAATAAAAATGAAGCAAAAGGCTAGCGTCTTTCCATTTAGATGACGTGATTCTGTCAATTGATTATATTTAGAATGTAATAATGTTCAATATTCAATATTTTGTCTATTTTAAATATGTAGTGTTAATTTTTTTTATTTTTGTTTAAATTTTGTGTCGAACCTTGAAATTTATGATTTGACACGATTCACGGTTCTCAAATTTTGGATTTTGATTCGTGATACGAATCGCGATTTGAACATTATAGTGGGGGGGGTATATTCCAAGTGGAAGTACTAATAGTAGGGGTCTTAATGGTAGCCTATCAAGTCCTTTACTAGTGGTCATAGCAACAACAATACTTTGGCAACCGCGACAAAAACTGCTCTTATGATAAGTAGAGGGAAAATAAGGGAGAACAATATACTTTCAGTCGAACAATAGCGACAAATAAAGAAAGTACAGAGAGTTTCCAAATAAGAGGTCATGACACCAAGAAATCTAGTAAATATATAGAGTTGATCTACTACATGAAAAGGAAATAAACGGAGGAAAGGATCCGGCCCCTCTTAAAATTTCTTAGATGCTTAAACCATAGGGAAACGAATACCCAGTAGTGTGAAGAAGAGGCAGGTTGGCGGCATTGTAGTAAGGAGCGAAGCACGAAGGCTAGAGGCACTGGGCACTGGTGCTAGTGCTTGCGGGCGTAAGCATTGGCATTGGCTAACTGTGGCACTGGTGCTAAGCAACGGCGGTCTGGGAGTGGGGGGCTAAGGGGTGGCGGCTAGGGTTAGGTAAGGCGAAAAGGTAGGCTAGGGTTTGACTCTAATACCAACTAGAATTATTTGAGAGTAAAGGGATGCACAAACTAAGTATAGAGCCCTTGTATATATAGCCAAATAAGAGGTACAAGTGACTAGAATACCCCTTTGGTCTGGGTAAGACATAAAAGCCATAATACGGACAAAAAAGGAGAAAGAGGAAAACAAGAAAACTAATTAAAGTAGATTATCACTTCAACAGTTATTAAACAATTAAATAAGCTCAAAGTAAATAACAACTCTATCAATCCAGAATTTCTGAAGCGCGCATTGATAGGTGTATAATAATCATCAGGGCTGTCGAATGAATCAAAACGTACAAATTTTCATAAATAAAGAAATTCAACCATTTTTTCTACTTAAGCTTCACTGATCACTCTCAAAAATGCAGAGAAATATAAAATCACTGTCAGCAATAAGATTTGAATCAAATAAACTAGACAAAAAAACAAAGATGGCCATTGATATTGCTCTGTGTGTATCTCTACAAACCTTGCACAATCAAGAGAGGTGAGAAGACTGCGAGTCTCGGTGGCAATGAGAAGCATCGATGTCGATGAGTTATAGTGGAAATGACCGGTGGTTGAGGTGAGAGAGATGGCTGAGGCCAGAGAGATGAGTGAGGTAATTCAAGTGAAGAACGAGAGAGAGATGGATTAGGGTTAGAGCTTTAGCAAGGCAGAAGCGACGGATGAGTTAGGATAACATTAGAGAGTTATTTTCATGGACGAGTTGAAATAATGGGTCATGTTTAGTATCTTTATTTTGGGTTGTATTTAATGTGTCGTGTTCGTGTCGACATGGTCAATTCAACGGTTCAATCTTGTCAATTTCATGTTACACTAGTTGAACCAAAACACATCGTTGTTTAGAATTCTTTTCAATGAGTTGTGTTATGTTTGTGTTCATATCGAGAAATAATCAACCTTTACCCTCTAATTTTGTGTTATAATCAACCTAGGTTTCTTTGGCTATATGGTGAAACACACTTCGGTCAACTCGTTCTTGGATATAGGTAACAATCTGTCTATGCATACCGCCCCTGCATTGTCATCCATTTTCATCCTTATTAGCCTTATGACCTTAATATGGTCATACAAATCTTGAAAATAAAGGATATCATTCATTCTGGCTTCCAAGGTAGATCAATTTGCGAAAGTCAATTTTATCATGGGTGTTGGTTTATCCTCCATTTTGAAACACCCAAGATAATTTTACTTTCCCAACCAGTGGGCTTCTGATACCACTTGTTGGGAAAGACCAATAATAATATATATATATATATTTTTTTTTGTGTATTAAAGTGGATCAATTTCAAACAAATTAAATAATCACAATCACAATTAGAGAGATGGACACCAGGTTTTTACGTAGAGACCTGTAAAGGGAAAAATCATAGACCAAACTTTGATTCCAAACTACTAATGACGAAAGACTTTCTTCACGTTCGACACAATTCGCTATGAAGAGCTACCTTCGAGGAACAACATTAGGAAATTTCAATGAGATCAGAGTTCTTTTCATCGTTTTATCTTTTGGCCAAATATTTCAACATACTAGAGCCTTTCTCACTTTTGTTGTAATAAGTTATGTACTGCTTCACAAATGTTTGTCTTTTGTTAAGTTAATAGCAGATTTCACTCCTCCAATTATGGGGATTAATTCACACATGAATATTGCAGCCTATATCAAGGATTTGCTTCCTATAATCTTGTATTGTGTTTTGATTAATTCCATGTACAAATATTCTAGAATAGTCTTCTTATACTATATATACTCGCACCCGTCAATATATTCATATCAATAAAATATTTAAGACTAGAAAGTCTTCTTCCTTTCATGGTATCAGAGGCCTTGTGCATCTCTCACCTTCTTATTCCTTGCTTCTATAAACTTGTTCTGCATCTTCTTTTTCATAAAGGTGGAAATTGATTGCTTCAAGAATATTTTTGTTGCTTTGTAGTTGCAAAAAGTAGCCTATTACTTTTGTTTATTTTTCTACCGTTTGATTGCCTCAAAATCATGGTTGTGATCAATGGGCAAATGTTAGATCTGTTGTGCACAAGGATATAGCGTATTCAAATATCATTTTCGATTTGATCAAGCTTATACTTCTAGACCCGTACAGCAGTCCTTTGCAGCCATGAATATTAATAATTCAAGCTATTCCCTAGTTGCTTAATCCCCCATTGTTCCATTTCCATATGATTCATTTTGGTACCCAGTTACTAGTTCAACTAGTCATATGACAAGAGACATGTCTATTCTTCAATAGTCAACAAACTACTCTGATTCAGATACAATTATGGTTAAAAATGGTGCGGGTCTTCCTATTTCTCATATCGGTAATATCTATTTTCACAATTTTGATTCAAAATTTCACCTTTGAGATGTGCTGTGTGCTTGCTATTAAGAAGAATCTATTATCTGTGGCACAATTCACTAAGGACAATAATTGTTCATTTCACTTTTTTCCCATGGTATTATTGTGTCAAGGATTTGGCAATGGGGAAATTTTTTCTCACAAGACCAGTCGGGGATAATCTTTATCCACTTCATCTCTCATCCCGAAGTCTCCAACAGAAATATTGTCTTGTTGCCACAAGATTAGCTTTCATTCGTGCAAAGGCTACCTTTGAGGTGTGGCATAATTGCTTAGTGCATGCAAGATTTATGACTTTTGCTTCTCTTTCTTTGAATAAATGTTTAGATGTTTCTGGTACATTGAATAAAAGTTTTGTTTGTCCTGCCTGTCAATTGGGAAAGAGTAAGCAATTACTTTTTTGATTTATCTACTCTTTATTCTCCACACCCATTTATCTGATTCATTGTGATATTTTGAGGTCAGTACCAGTTTCTTCTAATTTAGGTTACCTCTATTTTATATCATATTTATTGATGATTTTAGTCGATATGTGTGGCTTTATCCTATGAAAGCTAAAAGTGACAGTCCAAATTGCTTTCTTCATTTTAATAGGATTATGGAAATTTAATATCAACCAAGAACAAATATTTTCAATGTGATGGTGTTTTTGAGTTAACCAAGAGAGTGTTCAAAACTATACCTGATGAATGTATTATTATTCCACGGAATTCATGTCCTCACACTCAATTGTGGAATGGGGTTTCTGAGTGTAAACATCGCAATATTAGTGAGATTAGCTTATCTTTGATGTTTCACAATTCAATTCCCAAGCGATTTTGGTTAGAAGCTTTCAACATTGCAGATTTCTTTATCAACTGTTTACCAATGTCAGTTTTGAATTGTCGCTGCCCTCATGAAGTTTTATTTCATGCAAGGTTGGATTATGGCATACTTCGCACTTTTGAATGTGGTTGTTATCCCTATTTGGGGTCTTACATGGCAGATTAGTGAATCCCAAATTCTTGGGGTATAGCGATCATCAAAAGGGATATCGATGTTTAGATATAGTCATTGGTTAAGTTTATATTTTTCGTTATGTTGTCTGTGATGAGTTTAATTTTTCTTTTGTAGATTCAACTCCTACTCTACCAACATTGGAATTTCGACAACAGTGGGCTTTGTTGCCAATTCCCTTTTAATTGACTCTGCCTATTTCTAGCAGGACGACTCCAACCATCCCTTCATCAATCCTAATAGATTCCACACCACCTAGATCTTCGGAAGCCTCGTCTGCCGACGTATCCCCCGCCTCTCTTCTACCTAATTTGGCTAAGAATCAATCTGTTCCCCTTGATGCCTCTGTGGTACTTGTGATGGCTCCTACACCACCAACTCCATTTATTTCCACTCACCTGATGGTTACACGATTAGGATGAAATTGTTAAAACCAAATAAAGGTCTTTCATGACAACCAAGTATTCCAGCTACCTTGCTTGCATCAGTGACATCCTCTGATTGGATAGAACCTTCAACCTATTAGAAGGCCTCTACAGATCCAAAATGGTGTGTTGCCATGCAAGATGAATTTAATTCCCTTCTTGCCAATACCATTTGGTCTCTTGTCCTTCATCATGGCAATAAAAATATAGTTCGGGTGGAGCATTACAAAGCATGCCTAGTTGCCAAAGGTTATAATCAATACGAAGGCATAGACTTCATCGAATCCATTAGTAAATGGTGAAGCCATTTACTGTTTGCACGGTTCTCTCTTTAGCTCCTTCTCGTGATTGGTCTATCCGTCAATTGGATGTGACGAATGCATTTCTTCATGAAGTACTGTCTGAGGAAGTTTATATGGAACAACTGCCTGGCTTCCATGACCCTTCTCATCCTACACATGTCTGTCGTCTTTATAAGGCTATTTATTGTCTTAAGCAAGCTCTACGTGCTTGGTTTCAACGATTTAGGGGATTTCTTTGTAAATTTGGTTTTTTTTGCAGTCGAGCAAATTCCTCCATGTTTGTACTTCAATCGTCGGTTGGCACTATGGTTCTTCTTCTTTATGTGGATGATATCATCTTAATTGGCAATTGTCCCTCACTTATTCAATCCTTTATTGATATGCTCAGTACTTAGTTTGCCGTGAAACATCTTGGAGGGTTCTTCATTATTTATTAGGTATTTGCAAAATGCACTGTACAGGGATTCGTCTTTTGCAATCCAAGTATGCTCTTACTTGCTATCACGTGCCGGNCATTATTTATTAGGTATTAGCAAAATGCACTGAACAGGGATTCGTCTTTTGCAATCCAAGTATGCTCTTACTTGCTATCACGTGCCGGTATGCTTGAAGTGAAATCGTGTCTTACACATGCCATACCTAATTCAAAGCTCAGTGATCCAGACCCATCCTTTTATTGCCAAATTATGGGAGCTCTTCAATATCTTACCACGAATCGCTGTGATTACCTATGCTATCAATCAAGCATGTCAATTTATGCATTCTCCGACCACGACTCATCTTGCTGCTGTCTAATGGATTCTTTGCTATATTAAAGGTACAATTGATTTTGGCCTTCATCTTCAGTTTGGTCCTCTCTTACAATCAATGCTTTTTCTGATACTGATTGGGCTGGATGTCTCGACTTTCACCGCTCTACTACTGGGTTTTGCATCTTCCTTGGCTCTAATCTTATTTCCTGGACTTGCAAAACGCAACCTACAGTAGCCCGATCTAGTGCTGAAGCAGAGTACCGTGGCCTTGCTTGTGCAATTGCTGAAGTTATTTGGCTTCGCTATCTCCTTTGAGAACTTTATGGCTACACTTCGAGACCTTGTTCTCTTCATTGTGATAATGTGAGTGCAACTTACATGGCTGCTAGTCTGGTGTTCCACCATGCTCAAACAAAATATATTGAAATTGACTATCATTTTGTTTGTGAACTGGTAGCAAAAGGAACCCTTTGTGTGAAATTTATTCAGATCATCAAACAGCTGATATCTTCACAAAGGGTCTCACATTTNGCAAAAGGAACCCTTTGTGTGAAATTTATTCAGATCATCAAACAGCTGATATCTTCACAAAGGGTCTCACATTTCTCGATTTCTTAATCTTCGAGATAGACTGATGTTGCATTACCTCCTCATGAGTTTGTGGGGGAGTCTTAAGTGAATAGTAGATCTCCCTCCTCCAATCAGGGGGATTAATTCACACGTGCATATTGCAGCCTATATCAAGGATTTGATTCCTATAATTTTATATTGTGTTTTGATTCTTTCCATGTACAAATATTCTAGAATAATCATCTTCTTATACTATATATACTTGTACCCATCAATATATTCATATCAATAAAATATTTAAGACTAGAAACTCTTCTTCCTTTCATCTTCCCTTTTTCTCTTCTCTTGCCCAGGTTTCTGTTGGCCCGGTCATAATGAGCGGTCTGTTATGGCCGCACCCTGACTTAGGGCTATCTCTTTCTTTTCATATCTTCCATGTGAACACACAATTTCCTTTCATTCATCGTCTCTGTTTTCAACATTGACCAAAGAAATGATGGTGCTTAGCTACCCTTATTCTCCGGAAGAAAAGCTGTTGAATTTTTTTCAGTCCAGCACAGACAAAAATTGCGGGTGAACAACTGCGTTGGCGGGTGATCTTTCAACCCATATGGGCTGGATTCACACCAACATCATTTTAGGTTTAGAACACAAAATTTGGCAAGGATCATAGCTGCTGACATATGTCACATCACTCATGTTTGCGTCCCTGAATCCCTTTCTGATTAATGAGTGTTTGTTGTTTGTTTCGGAAATTCTGAATGCTGAAATGTCCATAAATTGGTGAATGCAACTACTGTTTACACAATGTTGCATTAATTGTAAGTGTAGAACCTCTTTTATGTTTGTGCTACACTTTGATTGTCCTTAATGTTGTTGTCTGTTTTGAAATATTCTGAATTACAACAGGACATGCCATCCAACCACATCATAGTAAATTTCTGTGTGAAAGATGGCAGGGAAAAAATTGAGCTCTATAAACCAGTTTTCTTAGATACTAGTTCTAGATTATCTATGTTTTGGGGCCTTGAACCTTATTGTAAATTTTGATCCAGATCTGATTTAAGGCTGCAAGTCTCTTTTCATTAGTACAAAACATATGGTTGTGTTATTCTGATTGTCGAAACGCTGGAAAATTGGTAGCTGTTCTTTTTAAGGCTACTTGTGACCTAGAATTTCAGAATTCTGTTTAATAAGAAAATCTGCATTATGATTATGGGATATATTGCAATTGCATTTTGGCAACCCATCATATACTCTCAGTGATTCAGAATGTGGTGAATACCTCATCTGATCGTGAAACACCCATTACAATCTAATGACAGTGTTNTCGCTGTGATTACCTATGCTATCAATCAAGCATGTCAATTTATGCATTCTCCGACCACGACTCATCTTGCTGCTGTCTAATGGATTCTTTGCTATATTAAAGGTACAATTGATTTTGGCCTTCATCTTCAGTTTGGTCCTCTCTTACAATCAATGCTTTTTCTGATACTGATTGGGCTGGATGTCTCGACTTTCACCGCTCTACTACTGGGTTTTGCATCTTCCTTGGCTCTAATCTTATTTCCTGGACTTGCAAAACACAACCTACAGTAGCCCGATCTAGTGCTGAAGCAGAGTACCGTGGCCTTGCTTGTGCAATTGCTGAAGTTATTTGGCTTCGCTATCTCCTTTGAGAACTTTATGGCTACACTTCGAGACCTTGTTCTCTTCATTGTGATAATGTGAGTGCAACTTACATGGCTGCTAATCTGGTGTTCCACCATGCTCAAACAAAACATATTGAAATTGACTATCATTTTGTTTGTGAACTGGTAGCAAAAGGAACCCTTTGTGTGAAATTTATTCAGATCATCAAACAGCTGATATCTTCACAAAGGGTCTCACATTTATCGAGTTCTTAATCTTCAAGATAGACTGATGTTGCATTACCTCCTCATCAGTTTGTGGGGGAGTCTTAAGTGAATAGTAGATCTCACTCCTCCAATCAGGGGGATTAATTCACACGTGCATATTGCAGCCTATATCAAGGATTTGATTCCTATAATTTTATATTGTGTTTTAATTCTTTCCATGTACAAATATTCTAGAATAATCATCTTCTTATACTATATATACTTGTACCCATCAATATATTCATATCAATAAAATATTTAAGACTAGAAACTCTTCTTCCTTTCATCTTCCCTTTTTCTCTTCTCTTGCCCAGGTTTCTGTTGGCCCGGTCATAATGAGCGGTCTGTTATGGCCGCACCCTGACTTAGGGCTATCTCTTTCTTTTCATATCTTCCATGTGAACACACAATTTCCTTTCATTCATCGTCTCTGTTTTCAACATTGACCAAAGAAATGATGGTGCTTAGCTACCCTTATTCTCCGGAAGAAAAGCTGTTGAATTTTTTTCAGTCCAGCACAGACAAAAATTGCGGGTGAACAACTGCGTTGGCGGGTGATCTTTCAACCCATATGGGCTGGATTCACACCAACATCATTTTAGGTTTAGAACACAAAATTTGGCAAGGATCATAGCTGCTGACATATGTCACATCACTCATGTTTGCGTCCCTGAATCCCTTTCTGATTAATGAGTGTTTGTTGTTTGTTTCGGAAATTCTGAATGCTGAAATGTCCATAAATTGGTGAATGCAACTACTGTTTACACAATGTTGCATTAATTGTAAGTGTAGAACCTCTTTTATGTTTGTGCTACACTTTGATTGTCCTTAATGTTGTTGTCTGTTTTGAAATATTCTGAATTACAACAGGACATGCCATCCAACCACATCATAGTAAATTTCTGTGTGAAAGATGGCAGGGAAAAAATTGAGCTATATAAACCAGTTTTCTTAGATACTAGTTCTAGATTATCTATGTTTTGGGGCCTTGAACCTTATTGTAAATTTTGATCCAGATCTGATTTAAGGCTGCAAGTCTCTTTTCGTTAGTACAAAACATATGGTTGTGTTATTCTGATTGTCGAAACGCTGGAAAATTGGTAGCTGTTCTTTTTAAGGCTACTTGTGACCTAGAAGTTCAGAATTCTGTTTAATAAGAAAATCTGCATTATGATTATGGGATATATTGCAATTGCATTTTGGCAACCCATCATATACTCTCAGTGATTCAGAATGTGGTGAATACCTCATCTGATCGTGAAACACCCATTACAATCTAATGACAGTGTTGATCTTTAGACCTAGGTTAGTCATTATTATATTTACCATAAACCTTCTCTGAGAATTTATCGGATTGAAGAATACTATAGCTGATGAAAATAAGTCTGTTCTCATCTAGAATTGATGGTTATTAATTGATAATCTTTTGAAATTTTTGAACAATTACACAGTCACAGCCATTGCTTACTGATTTAGAAAAGCTGTAATTATTTGGGTTTCTCTTCTTCCCCTGAAATCAGGGAAAGTTGGTTGAAGTCTGAGAATGCAGGTTTGGTTATGAACACAACTATTCTACAGATAACTCCATAGCTTATGAGTATACCCATTGCAACTGTCTGCATTGCAGCACAAATACTGCTTAATGTCCTTTCAATCTTGTTTTAATCCATTATTGTTATATATCTAGACATTACAGAAAATTACTACTAGTAATACTCCATCATAAGCTGTTCTGAATGAAATCAGCATGCTGTGGCAGGAGATCAAATAAGATGCCAGCTTTTTGTTGGATCCAAAATCCAAATTGCTAGAGTACTTTTGTGGAGTTTAGAATGCAGTTTTTTTTTTTATCATGTTAAGTTTCACACACTGATACGGTGTCTACTTACATAGTAGTTCACTCTTAAATGTGTTGCACTCTTTAACTATGTACTTCTTTGGAATATACAGATTGATACTAAATGTTTTTCTAAATCAGTAAGCAATGGCCGTGGCTGATATATGATAAACAATAATCCATTGTTGATTGTACTCTGCTGGCCCATGGCAAGGATAATGAGGACAATGATGGTTGATGTTTAGTGATATTCTGCACTCTATTCTTAGTTGTGTGTGTGTGTGTGTGTTTGTGCCTTATGTAGATTTGCTCCTTGCAAAAATGTTAAATGGAATACATTTTTGAGCAGAAGATCTGAAAAGCAGTTGTGGACAGAATCATTCTTAAGAATCTTTTGCCTATATCGTACATTCTTAATATCCGGATTGATTGATTTTGCTTGTATGTAACTATATGTCCTTGTGAAAATCAGGTATGCGTGTAATGGACATACTCTCATTAGTTATGTATGTTTATACCCTATTCTTTCAGATGAGGTAGGTGGTTCTTCGGAGGAGGATCTAAGCTGTGGAGAGGTGGAAGCAACTGAGAGTCAAGAATCTTCCGGAGCCTGTCCAGGTGACCGGGAGCTGAAAGAAATGCTACTGCACAAGTACAGTGGCTATCTTAGCAGTTTGAGAAAGGAATTCTTGAAGAAAAAGAAGAAAGGTAAGCTACCAAAGGATGCAAGGCTGGTGTTGTTGGACTGGTGGAGCGAGCACTATAGGTGGCCATATCCCACGGTAATTTCAATGCAAATAATTTATATCTATATCTATATCTATTTACACTACTTATGAAAGTGTCCTGAAAAACTTTTGTTTTCCTATTTTGTCCTTGTAGGTCAATTTTATCCTTGGTTCAATAATTTATCCTCCAGATAATAGTTGTTAACAGATTTTTAACTCTTTGATGGTATCAATTTAAGGGCAATGAATGTATAATTTATCCATAGAAAGTTGAACCATCTCATCTTCCATGTGTTCCTTTCTTTCAATGAGAGTTAGCACAAAAAATATTCAATGTGCAATGAATATAAACTATAAATGCGAAGTTGAACCATTGGATGCCTTTACCATGATAGTTCATAGGGATGATGATTTTAGCTATATATTGGGGTAGGAATGTTGGATTCAACACTATGCTTCTGAGGGATGATATGACATTGGGATGTCAATGAGTCAGACATGCATATTGTTTTTTATTTTATGCTTAGAGTTCCCTGAAAATTATTTTTAAATGTCTCTTAAAAAATTCAATGGATATTTTAAACTTCGGGACATGTTGAAACTAAATCTCTTAAATTCACTAAGATTTCTATGCGCTTTCTGAAGTGTACTTGGAGACTCAATGATCTTTAGTGTGCCTTTGCTTTGATGGCATACTCTAAATGTTGGCACAGTTGACTTGATTTCATATGCCACTGAAATACTATATGTTTAGCATAGAGAATATTGGTACAATAAGGACAGTCCACCAAAAAAAAAAAAAAAAATTAATACACTTGACGATTTCTTGAATTATCTAATCCTAAAACATCAATTGTACTCTTCTTCTGGTTTTAGTATTTTGGGAACTCTTGATCTTGGTTTTTGGCTATCAACTATCTTTTGTTTTTGGTTAAACAATAGAGAATGTAAGTGGACTCCTAAATAACCTGCCTAGCACTATCATAAGTAATGACAAAAGAGTTGAGAAATTTGTCCGCAAACACAAATGGTTGATAATATTTCATAATCTTTACCAAAGAATATTAAAATTTATTACCCAAAATTTTCACATGCAATGGACGTGTACACCAACTAATTAAAGAAATTGCAATATATGTGGTCCAATACATGTCGGAAATTTGGAATGGTGCTTTGATTGGTCTAGTAGCTGAATAGAAAAGGAGGAAAACACCAAACATGAAAAACATAATGTAGCATCCTTGCAATTTTTTTAGGTGGTTTAGGTACAGTAAGCCTACATGCAAAGATAAGCCAGAACTTTAAAAGAGGCTGCACTTAAGTGAGGACCAATTGTTTCGGCTAGTAAATGATAAAAAAAGCAATAGATATCTGATTTTCTGACTCAGATTACCATAAATGAATATTTTCTGGAATGTGCAAAAATAAGAAAAGAGTTTTTACTCTTGAACTAGTCCCCATAAGGCACATTTTTGTTCTTCCTGTTTTCTTGTTAGTATCAAAAAACTATTTAATAAAATAAACTAGAACTCAAAATCTATTTTACATCCTTTTCAACTTAGGAAGTTGTAGGTTTGGACTGCAGAAACCATAAAAAAGTTCCAACAAATATTTTTGTAAGCATTCTGTTCTGCTTCCAATTTATTAGTGGCATATGCATAGATATGTGGTACTGATTAATTAGCACATATTTTGAACTCGGGTACATAACGCAAGCATGTGCTTCACTCTGGCCAGGAAATGCATCTGTTAAGCTGCCATTTAAACAATTAATAATTTGCAGTGGCTATGATTTCTATTTCTGAATGTTTTGGTTATATTTTGTTCAGAAAAAATTAATAAAATGTGGAAGAATGTGAATTATAAGTTTTAAAGTGGACTGAAACTCTTTTTTATTATTTTAAATTATCTTTCTCTGTGGATCAGTTCCTGATCAATTACTATTGAAATAATGTGAGAAATATTTGGATTTGTCGCCTTGTTGCCTTCTCCAATCAAAAGATGTTTCACATGCAAATTTGTTTAGTGCATGTAGCAATACTCCAATTGGGGAATAGAAATGCTTTATTTCTGTTATTTCATTAGCCCAGAACAATGCCAAAATCTACTACAGCCCATATAAAAGTCCAATTAGAGATTTGAGTGTTTCAGTTTTACAGTTGGCTCTTGACAGACCCCTAAATAGGCTTGCTTTAATGCTTTATGTCAGTCTTAAATTCATCTAGCTTACGGTACTAAAGAAAATGGATTATGATGCAGGAAGAGGAAAAAACAAGACTATCAGAGATTACTGGATTAGACCAGAAGCAAATCAACAACTGGTTCATAAATCAAAGGAAGCGACATTGGAAACCATCAGAAGACATGAGATTTGCCCTCATGGAAGGTATCGGTGGAGGCATTGAGGGACCTATGTACTTTGACACTTCAGGGGGAACTGGAAGTATCGATGTCTAAAATGACAATGGGGGATGTCCCGAGTAGGTATTGTATCTTCTGCGCTCTTACATTTTGTAGAATCTGCTGGTATATAAAGATTTCTGTCAAAATGAGATTCTGTTGACACACAAGCTGTGGAAAAACAGCCTGCTTGGCAAGGTAGTGTTGCTTTTTTTTTTATATATGAATTTTCTTTGACAAACTTTGTTGAACTTCAGGGACTATTGCATTCCCTTTAACATGATTGAGGTTTTGGTTCCTCTATATAACAATATTCCGGCTACCACAATCCATTAAATATCAGAGAAACTTGCATTTTATATTTTTAACTTAGTTAAATAACCTCCAATTGCTGAAGTAGTAGTTAGATAATTTTGTGATATATGTAGCTCTTTATCATTTCAGCTTTGTCATATCTCTGGGTTTTAGGGTTGAATTCTCATTAGGACTGCCCAACCAGCGGAGATTTGATGTTGCCTTTAAGAATGTTGTGAAAAGAAGAGGGTGGTGATGATTGGAGATTTGAAGACTCCAGTGATCTTACTATCATCTTATGAGATTATCACTCCCTCCACCTCTCGAACGGAAACTGTATCCCCTTGAACCTTGAACTCACATCCAATTCCCAGTTCTTTCTGAAACATATTTTCATGGATCTGATGAGATGCTGAACACTTTTTTCCACATATCGTTCTTGGACACATTTTTTCCTTCCGGGCAGGCAAATTTACTTGTGAAGAAATATGGGGCTCGTGCATTTGGGGGATGAAGGGCAACAATTGAAGAAAACAAAAGAGTTTATCTATTATATTTCCTCAATGATCTGCTTGCTTTGTTTGAACGGGAAATGTAGTAGTAACTAGTCGATAAGCAAAGCTACAGAAAAGTATTTAAGAAATCCTTCTTTGGCAGAAACCGCTTTTTGAAAAGGGTTAATTTCATTTTACATTCTGAAAGATAGTTCGAATCTCAATTTGTACCTTCAAAGAGCAAAAAATTTAATTTGCACCCTCAAAAATAGAAATTTGTATCAATGTGCACCCCTAAAGATCAAAAATCTCAATTTGCACCCTCAAAGATAGAAATTTGTATCAATGTGCATCCTCAAAGATAAAAAATTTCAATTTGCACCCTCAAAGATAGAAATTTATATCAATGTGCACTCTAAAGATAAAAAATCTCAATTTGCACTATCAAATATAGAAATTTGTATCATTATGCACCTAAAATTAAATTGATAAATTATACCTAGATATTCTCATGTTTGTTACTTAATCATTTGGACATATTTATATTTAGAATATTACTCTTACATCTCATGACATTTATGCACGTACAACATGTAACACATTTTTATTGATATCTGTTAATATAACCGTTAAAAAATATAATTTTATCTTAATAAAAATTATAATTTTATATTACCCTTATTTTATGGGTCTAATATATTCTAAAGTTCAAAATCAAGCTTACCATTTGAATGTCTAATAAAATGTAGATATTTACATAATGTTTTTCATATTTTTCTTTTTATAAATATTTACATTCTATTAGACATTCAAATGGTAAGTTTGATTTTGAACTTTAGAGTATATCGAATCCACAAAATAAAGGGTAATATGAAATTATAATTTTTTATTAGGATAAAATTATATTTTTTAACGATTATATTAATAGATATCAACGAAAAGTGGTTATGTTTACACATGTACAAACGTCATGAGATGTAGGGGTAATATTTTAAATGTGAAGGGGTTCAAATGATTAAGTGATAAACATGAGGGGATCTAGGTATAATTTATTAATTTAGTTTTAGGTGCACATTAATACAGATTTTTTATCTTTGAGAGTGTAAATTGAGATTTTTGATCTTTAGGGGTGTACATTGATACAAATTTCTATCTTTGAGGGTGNATTAATACAGATTTTTTATCTTTGAGAGTGTAAATTGAGATTTTTGATCTTTAGGGGTGTACATTGATACAAATTTCTATCTTTGAGGGTGTAAATTGAGATTTTTGATATTTGGGGGTGTACGTTGATACAATTTTCTATCTTTGAGGGTGCAAATTAAAATTTTTAATCTTTGGGGGNAATCTCTGAGGGATTAAATTGAGATTTGAACGATCTTTCGGGGTGAAAATGAGATTAACCCTTTGGAAAAAGGTACATTAGTTAGATACAAAAACATAAATGCTCATTTTAGGAAAAATTGTGTGATACCACTTGATATTAATGACGTGATATCTTTATTACATTAAATATTTTCTCGATATTAGGAAGATAAGCATGACCATTTTTAGTAATCATAATGCAAAAAATCACAATTGCACAAAAAATCTTGAGGAATCATTATTGATAGTCTTGGGCTCAACGTTGTGCTATGTAGGGATGTCCATGGGCCGGGTTAGCCTATGGGTCCTGTTATCCAACCCGAAAAGAATAAGCTCAAAACTTGACAGGTCCGATAGTTGGCCTGTCCAAGCCCGACCTAAAGTCCTTCAATAGAGGACTTGGGTTTGCCCTCAAATCCATTATCCAGGCCGAAACCCTACCGATGAGCCACCCATAAAAATCCGTTCAAACCCCCGCCCTTCCACCCAATTGTTTGAAAAAATATTGACTATTAAAATTTTGAAAGTTTGGTGATAATATATGACTATATTTTATTTAAATAAAATTATTTATTATTTATTTTTTATCTATTTTTACTCTACTTTTAATTCAAAAATATAATTTACAAAACTATTAAGTTGAAAACTTTTTAAATAAAATTGTACATACATAAAAGCCCGCCGCAAAAGCTAGCATAATAGGCCCACCCAAAGAGTGATGGGTTGAGTTTGTGGGTAGCCTACCCCTNTTTAAATAAAATTGTACATACATAAAAGCCCGCCGCAAAAGCTAGCATAATAGGCCCACCCAAAGAGTGATGGGTTGAGTTTGTGGGTAGCCTACCCCTGACCTGAAACTCGCCCGTCCAATAACTCAAGACCGACCCGAAAAACATTAGTCGGGTCTGGCCCGACTTGGCCCATGGACGCATGGTTCAAAGTATCGGCTGAGTCCGATATAACTCGGCCACTCTCAATACGATAATGGTATGCGAATCAGAAAAATCATGCATTGAACTAATATCAGTCATATCTCGANGTCCAATAACTCAAGACCGACCCGAAAAACATTAGTCGGGTCTGGCCCGACTTGGCCCATGGACGCATGGTTCAAAGTATCGGCTGAGTCCGATATACTCGGCCACTCTCAATACGATAATGGTATGCAAATCAGAAAAATCATGCATTGAACTAATATCAGTCATATCTCGATTCAACTCATACATCTAGTTTGAAATCAAAGGTACTCGGTGATATATAGCTCGGTTCAATTCAGGCGATTCCTATCAAACTCATTCTAAGACGAACAAGTCAGTGAAAAATCCTCCAAAATCTAGGACAAAGAACAAAAATTTAATATCTACACCTGTAATAGCCTAAAAATCACTCGATCAGTCTCAAAAACTGAACAAAAATCCAAAAAAAAAAAAAGTGATGAAAAATAAAGCAAGAAATCAAATACTCACTACCAGTCTACTACTCTTGTCAGAAATCCATGTGAAAATTAACCACACATGGCAGAAATCACATGAAATTTATATTCTAGACCCCTCTTTTGCAACTATAAAAAACAAGAAGACTAAGGATTTTATAGCATACCTGTAAATCAAACCAAATAGGGTCTGCATCTTCTTCTTTTGTTTTTCTTCTTTGATTTTTCTTTCTTTTGTGATGTGACAATAGGCAGAGAATCGCCGATGATGGTGAGTGGATTTCTCTCTCTTTGTCGATGAGTGTTGGTTCTCTTTCTCTCTATCGGTGAGCGAGTGCTGGTTCTCTCTTTGTTTGCCTTTCTCTCTTGTCATGACTGAGATGCACAAAGTCCTNCTGTAAATCAAACCAAATAGGGTCTGCATCTTCTTCTTTTGTTTTTCTTCTTTGATTCTTCTTTCTTTTTTGATGTGACAATAGGCAGAGAATTGCTGATAATGGTGAGTGGATTTCTCTCTCTTTGTCGATGAGTGTTGGTTCTCTTTCTCTCTATCGGTGAGCGAGTGTTGGTCCTCTCTTTGTTTGCCTTTCTCTCTTGTCATGACTGAGATGCACAAAGTCCGAGGAAGGTAAGTAGCCAAAAAAAAAAATCACTTTAAAAGTTGTGCTTTTTTTTTTTTTGACCAAGTCTTTAAAGATTTATATTTGTCCTTAAAGTCATAGAAAAACAGTAGGTCAATGGGTAGAGATGTCAGTTACTAACATGAATGTCATAAGTTTGATTCCTATATCCTCCAAAAGGCTTTTTTTTTTTTTCCNACAGTAGGTCAATGGGTAGAGATGTCAGTTACTAACATGAATGTCATAAGTTTGATTTCTATATCCTCCAAAAGGCTTATTTTTTTTCTGTAAAAAATTTCTCAATGAACAAATATGAATAATTGATTATGTTTTAGTGTGATTAATTTATTTTTTATGGGTAATTGATTTTTGAATTTAGTTTTTATCAAAACTTACTTGGATCAAATTTACTCTTTCGTCAATTATTAAAATTTGAAATGTAATAATTAGATACATTAATATTTTATAATAATAATTAAAATATTANGTTTTTATCAAAACTTACTTGGATCAAATTTACTCTTTCGTCAATTATTAAAATTTGTAATGTAATAATTAGATACATTAATATTTTATAATAATAATTAAAAAATTGNTTTCGTCAATTATTAAAATTTGAAATGTAATAATTAGATACATTAATATTTTATAATAATAATTAAAATATTATTATTTTTTAATTTAATATAATGAGTGGATATATATTCTATTTTAGATTATGTAAAATTAAATGTTACAATTACATTAGTTTTATATTTAAATTACTTATTTATTGAATAAATATTTCAAGTATTGTTTTTTAATAATCAAAAAAATTATTGGTGAAAAACTAAAATAAAAGAAAGAAAAATAGAACTACATATTTCTAAAATTTTTAAATCAATAAATTGTATGTTGTATGTTACTTATTTAATTACTTGGAAGTTTTATATTATAGAATGACTCCTAAACAACACGATATTGATTGAGAACATGCAACACCTGTTGGTGGTGATCAAAGAATTATAAAGTATAATTATTTTGTAAATATAGTTCACGGTAGTATTATTCGAATGAAGCAGTATATTGCACATGTATCTGGTCACGTGGAAGGATGTCCACATGCACCAAAAAAAGTGTCACAAATGTTAAGACAACATCTCAATGATTGTAGTATGAAAAGAGCTTCTGTAAAGAAGAAACAAAAAATAAATTATACAATCATTACAAAATGAAGATAAGTCTTCTGCTAATAGTGATGATGAATATCGTGATTTTGAGTATTATCAACATGAGAACTGGTCAGTACAACCTCTNATATTATAGAATGACTCCTAAACAACACGATATTGATTGAGAACATGCAACACCTGTTGGTGGTGATCAAAGAATTATAAAGTATAATTATTTTGTAAAAATAGTTCACGGTAGTATTACTCGAATGAAGCAGTATATTGCACATGTATTTGGTCACGTGGAAGGATGTCCACATGCACCAAAAAAAGTGTCACAAATGTTGAGACAACATCTCAATGATTGTAGTATGGAAAGAGCTTCTGTAAAGAAGAAACAAAAAATAAATTATACAATCATTACAAAAATGAAGATAAGTCTTCTTCTAATAGTGATGATGAATATCGTGATTTTGAGTATTATCAACATGAGAACTGGTCAGTACAACCTCTATAGTCATACTACTCTAATTATGGGTCATCTAGCTAATCAACTCAACCAACTCAATCAGACTCGTATTCACACTTGTATTTTTATCCTTATGATGGACATTATCTTAATTTGTATTATCCTACAGGTAATAACGATTATTTTGAGCCACATCGTCGTTTAATGTGGCAATGATTATGGCTTATTATGTTCCTAAATGCTTACGATGAATATTGATAATGATAATTATTTTCGGTAGCATCTTTATATTCCATTTTAATTACGTTTAATCTGTTTTTGGATATATTGTGGACATATAATGCATGAATGATGATGTTTACATTTTTAAAATTTTCTATAATTTTTTCAAATTTTTTTAGAGCTTGTATTTTGTGTTTTGAGCGTATCGGTCGATACCGCGTTGTAACTGATATGTATTAGTACCCTCTGAGTCAATGGTCGATATCGCGACTTTGAACCATGCATGGACATCCATAGTGCTATGGTGTGCAATTACATAGTCTTTTGTTATATATATATATAGTATACATAAAGTACAATAGTATTTTTAAATTGAGATTGATGGGAAAGTGAAATTTTCACTTCTCTATATAACATTTGGAGTATGTGAATTGAAGGGCAAAGACGTGAATCCCATATTGGTTCTTGGAGGTTATTCATGGATTCATCTTCATCTATAAATAGAGGAAAAACTCCATCATCCACTGAAGGTCTCAAAGAATCCTCTTAAAAAGGAGACCTATATTATGTATATTAGAAATCAAAAGAGAGAGACAACATTCGAACGCTCAAACAATGTTTCAAACGTTCTTTGCTCCCAGTACTTTTTTCAGAATCTCAGTTTTTGACTTAAACTGAGATACTAGGACTTCGGTTGAATGCAACCCCACATTCGAACGTGACTTGCTCCCAATACTTTGGCAAAAATCTGAAAATATCTCAGAATCAAGATATTGAGATTTGAGTACGTTCGAATGTGGCAATCTCGTTCAAAAGTGACAGGCATTCGGTTTGAAATTAGTCTCTAATGACTATATTATTACAGTCCTTTCAAGGGAGATGTCTTTTGCTATGGTTGTGAAGGTTTACACTCTTTCATTGAGAGATGCATAGAACACTATAAATAGGATTCATATGTAAGAACAAAGAATAAACAATTTAATCCTTCTTATTCTCATTGATTCAAAGTTTCTATATTTTCTGATTTTATATTCGAGTTGAGTTTTGATTCCAAGATTCTAAGGAGTGCAGTTTTTTATAATCTTAAAGTTAGGCATTGTATTCTAAGGGTAGAATTTCTAAGAGTCCATCTGCATTATAAATTGAGAAATTACTATCTCAAACATAGCGAATATCGCACCTTGTTTAGAGATCTATCTTCTTCGATTCATTACTTTTCTACTACTTGAAATTGTTTTTCCACACAGTATTCTGCAACATCTTTGGTATCAAACCCCCAAAAAAGTTCAAAAATCTTACTAGCTTCTTTGTCATGCCCTCTAGAAAAATTAAGTCTTGCAGGCCGCAGTCTGTGTAATGATGCTTTCCTGTGGATTTTAGATCTTTTTTAAAAAAAATTATTAATGAAATCAGAGAGAGGGGAGATCACCCTTGGATTTTAGTAACCTCTCCTTTCGGTAGTTCTAGGATTCAAGTGCAAACCATATTTATACCCCGCCAGAGAGTATTAGAGGTCTTATTGGTCTCCAAACGCTTATTATAGATTCGTGCAAAAAGCTCAAATTACTTGCAAGGGAGTAAAAATTCAATGTACTAATTGATAATTAATAGATTGAATTTATGATCTAATGAAATGAGTTAATATTGTTAACTTCCATTAATTTATAATTAATAGATTAAATTTATGATCTAATAAAATGAGTTAATATTGTTAAGTGATCTATTTTGATAGACTTATATACATTCTTTTAATAAATGTGATTGAGGCGATAAAGTATAGACCTTAATTTAATTACGGTCCGTAATGAGAGAGCTTATTAGATTTATTACAAATAATAGATTAGGTCACCTCTCCACTTCATATCTTAATTTAGTTTGTTTTATTAAGAATTGTCTGTTGCTTTGAAGAATTAGAGAAAAATATTATCCTCTTACGAAAAAAATTTAAAGATCGAGGATTATGAGTAACATATACATGTTCTAAACATTATAATTTAAATGCTCTAAATTTCACGAATCGTTAATAAATTTTTACAATTTATTAACCTGAAACCCCATCTTCAAGATGGACTTCTAAAAATGAACTTTCAAGCTCAAATACTACGGCCCATTTTTCGCTTGTCTTGGATTCATTTGATGCTTTGCTTTTTAATTTTTCATGTTTTGGTTGAAGCAGAAGTGGTTTGTTGTTGGTGGATATGTTAGAGATTCTGTCAAATGTGTTCTTAATTTTTGTGTATGTGAACTCTTGGATATGTGGGTTTTCATTAGATGCTCTTATAGATGTGTTCCTAATGTGTTGTGGATGTGAACTCTTGGGTTTGTGGTTTGTGGGGGCTTTGGAAATCTTCCGTTACAATGGTGAAAGTTATGTAGATGCTAGTATTTGGGATTTCGGTCGATGAATATACTGCAAAATGAAATCTTTCTGCAGATATGTAAATGTTACTTGGTTTGTTTGTCTTCTTGGTGTAGTTGGGTTTTCTGGGTTTGGTTGAGTTGAAATCATTGGACAATCAATATTCATATAGTCTGACTCTAAAAAGTTGGAACAAGGCTTTGTTGAGTTTAATAGAAGACTTCTTTTGTGGAGAAAATTAGGACAGGTTTGATTTCGTGTTTGGAATGGTAGTCTAACTCCAAGGAGAAGTTGGAAATGATATCAAAAACACATTTGATGGTTGTTTATTTGATTTGTGGCCTTTTAAGGGTCATTTTCCGCATTTCCAGTATTACTCTTGTTATTGACAGATTAACATGTATATTGATGTGTGTATTCACAAAGATTTGATATTTAATGTTTTATATGTTATTTTGAGATGTGTTTTTTCCTTACTGAAGACAGTGTGACAGATAAATTAGCACCCATGATTATATTAAGCAAATCGATTTATGTTGAAGTCAATTAAATGCTGCCTTAACTCCTGTGTTGTACTGTTTATATGTTGGTCGGGGACTGGATCTCAGATATTGTTTTGGTGTCCTGAAATAATATACATTTTTTGGCCATTCAGTAATATTTTTGTTACAGGATTTTATTTAGGGTATAAGTTGACAACTCAGACTAATTTTTGGACTATTCTGAATTAAGACCCCCAAAAAAAAGGATTTGAATTGTGGTATAAGTTGACAACATAGTGACTAGTTTTTTAAATGACTTTAATTACGAAAAACCAAAATCATGGAAGAGATCGTTTATGAATGATGCTCTAGGTTTTTTTTTCCTTATATAATATTTTTTGAAATTGTATTATTCCATTGCTGAGTAATGCTTGAGTTTGGGATTTCTTGCCATGACTATTTTTAGATGCAATGCAAAGATCCCCTGCTATAGGGTAATTGAAAATTGGTTGGATTGAAATTGTGAGCTTCTGGATTACTATATTTTGAAAATATCCATGACTGTTATTCTTGATCCTAGTGTTGTGGGAAACATGTGCGATTTTGTGCAAAGCACTAGACTATATTCAAAAGCCCTGCTTTTAAACGTATAAAATGTGCTGATTAATTTTATTGGTAGTATTTTTATTAATCTTTTGATATTTATAGCATTGTTATTGATATCGTTGGCCTTTTAACCATATACTTTTGCAGGCTCTTTGGCATTAAAAATCACAATGGCATTCTGCAATAGATTTGGAAGTCTCATGAGGCAGACCATTTCATAGAGCAATGTGTCTAATGGGCAAGTTCCAATGGCATCAATGCTTAATGCTATTCGTTGCATGTCGTCTTCAAAGCTTTTTATTGGAGGTATGCAACATAATAATGTTTACAGTGGGTTAAATACTTTTTCTTTAGCTATAAGACTCCATGTCACTGGGATAGTGACTGTGAATACCTATTTATTTAGGTCTCTCATATGGAGTTGATGACCAGTCTCTCAAGGATGCATTTTCCAGCTTTGATGATGTTACCGAGGCTGAGTTTTACTCTGCTGCACTATATGGATTCAGATCACAAAGCATGTTAATTTGCTTAACATATATGAGCTCACTACTGTTTTCTACCAGAATAATGAATACTGATGATCTGNCAAGGATGCATTTTCCAGCTTTGATGATGTTACCGAGGCTGAGTTTTACTCTGCTGCACTATATGGATTCAGATCACAAAGCATGTTAATTTGCTTAACATATATGAGCTCACTACTGTTTTCTACCAGAATAATGAATAATGACGATCTANGATGATGTTACCGAGGCTGAGTTTTACTCTGCTGCACTATATGGATTCAGATCACAAAGCATGTTAATTTGCTTAACATATATGAGCTCACTACTGTTTTCTACCAGAATAATGAATACTGATGATCTGTGGAATGCTTGATGCAATTCTACCTTTCTAACATAGAAAAATGTTTCCAATTTTCCTTGAAATATGATCAACTTGTCCTGCCACTTTGTTCTTTTGGTGGATTATTGTCTTTTTGCTCGAGAGGAAAACCAGTGGAATAGTATTTGTGTGAGGGAAGCAGCCAAATTTTGTTTGCAAGAGTATTTGTATAGCTTCTATATTTGTCTGATTCAAATCCATTCTTTTGCATTGCTAAAATATGATGACATTGATCCACTATTTTGCTAATGAGCACCATACGTCCCTTTCATTTACAAGTAGTGACTGACCCTTTTGCATGTTAATGGTTTTTAAAAGTTGGGGATCTGGAAGGTAGTTGCTTTGTTTCTTTGGATTTGCCTTTTTTTCCCTCTTTGTTTCTTTTTCAAATATGCAGCTCTTTCCGCATGTTAGTGGCGAATTTGAACAATTCAACCAAGATTACAAATGTGGTATCCGAGTTAAATTTATAATAGGCTGGTTTGCTGATCCAAATTAAGGGGTTTTCTCTAGTATACGAAATGGTTTGTCAAGGTATTTTATCTTTCTTTTCTGGGCTGATTTTCTTCTCAAAGAAAAGAAGAGATCTTAGTATGGTCATATTATATTTATTTTAGTTAAGATTTTTTATGAATTCAAGTGGTTGCATGCTTGATTCAGGCCAAAGACCCAGACCTCACCCCTCTTTTCTCGGATGGAGCCTTGTTTTTAGTATTATTGTTATTGTTATTATGGTTTTTTTGGTAGTGGTATTTGTGTTTGGACCAATGATTCTATTGTGTTCAGTTATTATATGATTTCCAAATGACAATATGCCAATGACAGTTCTTGAATGCATGAAAATTTTCTTGGTTTTGGTGAATAGCGCAGGTTATCATTGACAGAGACTCCGGAAGATCAAGGGGATTTGAATTTGTGAACTTCTCTAGTGATGAATGTGCAAGCTCGGCAATGTCAGCCATGGACGGACAGGTAAGAGAATTAAATTGATTAGCAAACATGTGTATTCCATAAAGAGTATTTTTTGACTCGGGTTCCTTCCTCTTCAGCCACTGGATGGGAGGAACATCCGTGTGAGTTTTGCAACAGACAGAGCCGGTCCTCCTCGAGGTGGTGGTCCAGGTTATCGTGGTGGGTTTGGTGATGCAGGGAGGAATGATGGATATTAAATCACTGTTGCCTAGGTTCTGTTGTCTATAGAATGACTATGGCAACTAGTTTAGTAATTTAGGATGGTGAATCGTATGACTTTGAGTGGAGTTGATGAACTACATATGTTACTAATGCTTTTAATCCCCCTTTTTGCCTGTTATTGATTATTAAGTGTCTCATGTTATTCCAAGCTGTGTATTGTTTTTTTAAATATTGGGATGGTGCTGTACTTTTATTTTTTGGGACTGAAAACATAAGCCAAGGAACTAAATTTTGTTTTGAAACCTTTTAAATGTTTTTTTTTTATGGAAATTGAAACAAATTAATGATTTAAGTTTTAAAATTTATATGTTTGGTATGTTTCACGTGTTTCAGTATATTTTATAATATAAACAAATATTCAGTTTCTTATTATAATGTTTTCTATATTGTATTCTTAACTATGTGATTAGTTTTACATCACCATAATTATAAAATGTTCATTACAAATATAACAAAAAAAATTGTTTCATTCTGTCTTTTGAACTATATAAATTTTTTCACTTTGCCTTAATATGTTGACAATTTTCGTTTAAAAAGATAAATATGGTTGGGGCAGTGTTAAAATAATTCGAGGGGATAGTGTGAAAAATTTAATAGTTCAAAGAGCAAAGTGACAACGAGTGCATTGTTTTATGGGTCAAAGTGTAATTTTCCCCTTTCAATTCCTTTCTTAGTTTCCATCATTTTATTGAATTGTTTGTCTTTCTGAAATGTTTTTATTTCTAATATGACTTAAACTATGCAGCGAAACGAAGTATTGATCCTTCGTGTCGGCCAACTCAAATTTTTAAACAATTTAATCTCAGTTCCCAAACTGCAAAAATAGGAAGCAATGGGGACTGAATTAAATCCGAAAGTTGTCACCATTTGTCTGTATATTTTGAATTAAATATATTCACCATGTTGAACATCGCTTGTTGGAACATTAGGGGCTTGAACGACCCCATCAAACATCATGAAATAGGGAAAATCATTAGCAATCAACAGCTTGATATGATTAGCATTGTGGAAACAAAAGTTAAACCTGTAAATAAGGATTGTGTTTTGAGGAAGGTTTTTAGGCAGTGGAACTCCACTTCCAACTATAGTAGTCACCCTTTTGGTAGAATTTGGGTTGAGTGGAACCCGAATGTTTTGAAGGTAAATAAAATTACTGAAACTGACCAGTTTATCTTATGCAATGTACAGTNCTCCACTTCCAACTATAGTAGTCACCCTTTTGGTAGAATTTGGGTTGGGTGGAACCCGAATGTTTTGAAGGTAAATAAAATTACTGAAACTGACCAGTTTATCTTATGCAATGTACAGTCATTGATGGTATTTTTGATTTTTATGTGGCTTTTGTGTATGGGGCAAATGATGACCAGGAAAGAAAGAGACTTTTGGTTGACCTCAAGTATTTTGCTCTCACTATTGCTCCTATCCCTTGGCTTGTTTTGAGAGACTTTAATGTTGTTAGAGGAGTTCATGAATCTGTGGGGTGTTCTGGGAGAAGAACTATTGCCATGGAGGATTTTGATGAATGCTTGCAAAGTGCTGCGCTTGAAGACCTAAGGTTTTCTGGACATTTTCTCATCTGGTGTAACAATAGACATAACTGTGGCATTGTTTGGAGGAAACTGGATAGAGCTCTTGTCAATGAATATTAGCTCCATAAATTTCAAGTTTCTGAAGTTGTGTTTTTGCCTNTCTGGTGTAACAATAGACATAACTGTGGCATTGTTTGGAGGAAACTGGATAGAGCTCGTCAATGAATATTGGCTCCATAAATTTCAAGTTTCTGAAGCTGTGTTTTTGCCTCCTGGAATTTCTGATCACAACCCAATTTTAGTGAGGATTGGCCCCCAAAAAGTGAAAGGTAGATACCCATTCAAATTCTTCAATTTTTGNGCTCCATAAATTTCAAGTTTCTGAAGCTGTGTTTTTGCCTCCTGGAATTTCTGATCACAACCCAATTTTAGTGAGGATTGGCCCCCAGAAAGTGAAAGGTAGATACCCATTCAAATTCTTCAATTTTTGGGTTGAAAGGGAGAACTTTATTCACATTATTGCACAAGTTTGGAGAGTGGAGGTCCATGGAACTCTACAATACCAAGTGTGCACCAAACTTAAGAAACTCAAAGTACTCTGAAGTTATTGGGGAAGGAGTCTGGGGATGTGCTTATGAGANGGGTTGAAAGGGAGAACTTTATTCACATTATTGCACAAGTTTGGAGAGTGGAGGTCCATGGAACTCTACAATACCAAGTGTGCACCAAACTTAAGAAACTCAAAGTTACTCTGAAGTTATTGGGGAAGGAGTCTGGGGATGTGCTTATGAGAACTAATGAGGCCAGAGAGAAACTTGTTAATTTTCAAAACCAGCTGGTTGTTGACCCTCTCAACACCACACTTAAAAAGCAAGAGGAAGTACATATGCTCAAGTTCACTAAAGCCGCCAGAGAAGAGGAAAGCTTCTATAGACAAAAATCTAGAATCAAGTGGTTACAAGAGGGGGATAACACTGCCTATTTTTTCAAGTCACTTACCAATAAAAGAAACAGGAAAAAAATCACGTTGCTAAGAAGATCTGATGGGTCTCTTGCTTGTAATGAATCTGAGGTGAAGAAGGAAGTCATTGATTACTACGTCCAACTTCTTAGGGGTTCTTTCCCAACTATGAATTCCTTTGACAGGAAGGTCCCGTTGAGCAGGGTTATTCATAACAAAATTTCAACCGAGCAAGCTCTTTCTCTGTCTAGAGATATCACTCCTATTGAAGTTAGAGATGTTTTCTTTTCTTTCAATGAAAATAGAGCTCCTGGTCCCGATGGCTTCAATGGGTGTTTCTACAAGAAAGCTTGGCCTGTCATAGATCAAGATATCACAAGTGTTATTATGGAATTCTTCTCCTCTGGCAGGCTCCTCAAGGAATTCAACACAACAATTGTTGCTCTTGTCCCAAAGGTTCCTAATCCCACTTTTGTTGGGGATTTCAGACCCATATCATGCTGTAACGTTTTTTATAAGGCTATTGCTAAGATCATTGCAAATAGGATCAAAGTGGTTTTGCGGAATATAGTTGGTAACAACCAAGCTGCTTTTATGCCTGGGAGTAGGATTGGGGATAATATCCTTCTCACACAAGAAATTTTGAGGAACTACCATAAGAATAATGGGACTCCCAGATGTGCTGTTAAGGTTGACCTCATGAAGGCTTATGACACTTTGAACTAGGATTTCCTTCTTGATATTTTGGAGACCTTCAATTTCCCCCCTATTCTTAGAACCTGGATCAAAGCCTGCATCTCTACCCCCAAATTCTCTATTAACCTTAATGGTGAACTAGTTGGTTTCTTCTCCAGTTCCAGATGCATTAGACAGGGGGACCCCTTTCTCCTTATCTCTTTGTTATGGCCATGGAAGTTCTCACTCTCATCAATCATCACCTCGTCTCCACTTGTCAGGGTTTTAAATTCCACTAGAGATGCAAAAAGATTAAACTAACCCAGCTTACTTTTGCTGATGACCTCTTTCTTTTTTGTTTTGGGGATTTCAGGTCTGCTAGCTTACTTAAAGAAGGCTTGTACTTGTTCCAGCATATGTCGGGCCTTCAAGCTAATCCCAGGAAGAGTAATATTTTTTTGTCCTCTGTCAGCGATGAGGTGAGGGCCTCCACTAAGATGGTTTTTTGATTTGAGGAGGGGGATTTGCCTATCAAATACTTGGGTCTTCCCCTTATTTCTTTGAAACTTAAAGCTGCCCATTGTTATCCTCTTCTTGAGAAAACGGAAGCTAAGATCAATTGTTGGACCAATCGAAGCTTGTCTTATGCAGGAAGGCTCCAATTGATTCATTCTGTGTTGTTTAGTTTACAGCTTCACTGGGCTTCTCATCTGAAACTTCCCCAACAACTTCTTGACAGGGTTGAACAACTTTTAAGAAGATTCCTGTGGAAGGGTAATGAGCTCATCAATTATGGTGCTAAGGTTGCTTGGAGTGATGTATGTAAGCCTAAAGAGGAGGGAGATTTAGGTATCAAGAACCTGAGGCAGTTTAATGATGCTTTAATGCTCAAGTATTTATGGAAACTCTTTACAGACAAGTAGAATATATGGTGCATGTGGATTCATTCTTATCACTTACATGGTAAAAGTTTATGGGAGGCAAAGCCGTCACAATCTAGTTCCTGGAATTGGATCCAAATGCTCAAACTCAGAGACCTCATCAAACCTCACATGGTGCATATTATAGGGAATGGTTCTAATACTTACCTATGGTTTGACAACTGGCACCCAAGTGGGCCTTTACTTGGTACATGGGACCAGCACATCTTCAACACTTCAAGACTTCCGAAGGATGCTAAAGTGTCTATAATCATAGATAACAATCATTGGGCATGGCCGGCGGGTAGATCTAGGATTTGGATGACCTTAGTCGCTCTATGCCCAATTATTCACCAGATTCTACAAAGGAAGACTTTATCAAATGGACCCCCAAGTCGGATGGCAAATTCACCACTGAATCTGCATGGAACATCATTAGGACCCTGAACCCTAAAGTACCTTGGTACAATCTGGTCTGGTATGGACATCTTATACCCAGAATGAGTCTCATTCTTTGGTTGGCTATCAAAAATAGATTAAGTACAAAAGATAGGATCTCCACTTAAGCTCCACAGTTGGATTCCTCTTGCTCCTTATGTCATCAACTCCCATAATCTCACAATCATATGTTCTTTGAGTGCTCCTATGCTTTTGGTATTTGGACTCAAGGTTGTTCTCCTCAAGCTCTGTCTCTCCGTCACTGTTTACAACTTATGGAGGGAGAGGAATGATAGGATTTTTAATAATCGGGTTACATCTCAACAAAATTTGCTTTTCAGAATTCAGTCAACTATCAGAGGAAGATTTTCTCTTCTTAAATTCAAGGCTAATCCTCAGAATCTGCTCTTGGTACACCATTGGAACCTCTCCTCTATTCTTGTGTGAGTATTTTTATGCTCTGCTTTAGCCCTGGTATGGGTTGTTGTTCTATTGTTGATCTGTTGTGGGTGGCAGTGTTGTGGCTTGGGGCTGTTTGCGAATCTCTATGGTTCCCTCTAGTTTTCTCTGCTTTTTGGTCACTTCTCTGGCCTGCTTGTGGAGTGGGGTTTTTGCTTGTTGGGTTGTTCCCTGATCGTTCTTAATGTTGATCCTTGGTGCATATTTTCCTGTTCACTCTATTGTTTAGCACTTGCTGGTATTTCTAGTGCTAGTAGTTGTTCCCAGCTGGCATTTTATTCTGGTATTGGGTTGTCCTGTTGTGTTATGTGGGGCTGTTTTGCCTTGGTGTGCTGCTGATTGGGGCTAGAGCTGATCTGCTATGTTGTGCCATTGTCCTGCTAACACTTTGCTGCCCTGGTTATTTGGAACTAGATATTGACTATGTGCTCTCAAGCTTGGCAATATTGTTCCTGGACAGAATTTATTCACTNGCCATTGTCCTGCTAACACTTTGCTGCCCTGGTTATTTGGAACTAGATATTGACTATGTGCTCTCAAGCTTGGCAATATTGTTCCTGGACAGAATTTATTCACTGGGCTGCACTACTTTGGAAAGGCAAGTCTTTAGTGACTGTTAAAGATATTATGCCTTCATTCTACTGTCTACAACCTATGGAGGGAGAGGAACAACAGGCTCTTCAGGATTCAATTCATGGACCATGACTCAACACTACAAAGTATTTTGTTGGTCATTGGGGTCCAAATTGCTTCACTGAGATTTGAAAACTGTCCATATAACTAGCAGGTAGCAATGCAATGGCAGTTACCAGCTCAATGCCTAAATGCATAGAGTTTGCCACAAGGGGAATGGGCCTATTCATGTCCCCATCATTTGGTGCTTTCTTTCCTTCCAATGACGTGAGGTGACTAAGGTGACTGCTGAAACAATTGCTTGTGTGCCATGAAAGGGTTTTGGGTCATGAGATGCTCCATTGATATTGGATTCTGCTGGAAATATTGGCTCAAGGCTTTTATTTCCCTCGGAATTCTGTATCGAAGAGCATTTTCTGATTTTTGTTGTACACTTTTGCTACACTAGGCTGAGCCTAATGTATTTTGTCAAAGGCGAGGCCTCTTATGTACATTTTATGGTTTCTTTATACAATATTTACCTTCCGAAAATATATATATATATATTCACCAGGGGTATTACCACAATATCTACGGTTAAATTCAACACTACATTTGGCTACGTCTAACATGATATTGTAGCTGATGAGGTATAAACTTGACTATGTATAATCAAATCAATTAAGTGTGTGTGATGTAAAACAATTAATGAAGTCATTAATAATAGGAGACAAAGGTTGGGTAGTTGGGTCTAGGTGACCTAACCACCGAAGGTGGCTGGAGAATTCCATTAATAAGAGAGTACAAAGTAGTAGGGGAGATAGAGAGAGAGTACGTACAAGGTAAAGTGTGTGAGATTTGTCACATGTGTAGGGGGCTTACAATTTATAGGCATAGAGTCCTAACTATGATGGTGATGTGAATATCAAGCTATTAATTTTTTCAGAGAAGATAACTATAATTAAAGATAGACATTATCTCAATGACTGCTCTCCCGCGTGCATCGACTCTTTCTAAACTCTTGAATTTGGGATTGGATTGAGGCTATGAACTAAGCCTAACATGCCTAATGATGATTTGGGCTTAACCCATGAATTAGGTTCAGATCTGGTCTAAATTTTAGCTCGTCAGTAATGTCTAATATCAAAATGTTTGATTCTTTGGTCACACCTCTGGTGAAGATATTCAATCCCTTTGGCTATACCTAAATCGAAGTCTTGAAGTTTCTTCCAGCCAAGAGGAGTACTCTTATGCTCTATTTGGTATGATGAAAAAGTGGGAGGATGGAAAGTTGGAAAGATGAAAAGTTGGAGAGATAAATAAAAGATCATATTTGGTAAAGAAAGAAAGTAAGAAAGATGAAAAAGTGGATAGATAAACTTTCCCTCCAACTCACCAAAATCGAAAGAAAAGTGGATGAAAAGTTAATTATTTGTGTTGAGATGTATGTCATTTTTATTTTCCATTCATCCATCCAACCAAACATAAATGAAGGAAAGTGTATCCTTCCTACTTTCTATCTTTGAAGGATACAAAATGTATCTCTTCTGCTTTTCATTCTTCCTACTTTCTATCCTCCCTACCAAATGGAGTATTAGAGTTTGGTGACAATATGAACTTTTCCAGTGAATCAATTGGAAGGAACTCATAAACAACAAATCGGCTAAATCTGTCGGCACAAAAGCCAACCAAACGAACCACATTGACATGGTGAATCCTCCCAAGTGTTTCCAACTAAGTTGATGAACTTGACCTTCATGACAAGAAGTATGTCATAAAAAACATTCCTTCTGTCAATGGTTCCGTAGCCTCCTTCACCCAGTATGCCACTAAATTGATTAGTGATCCTTTTGATATTAGCATAAGAGTATCTTGTGGGGCTTGAGAACTCTGTAATCTTCTAATTTTTTTTTTAATTTTCACTTCATTCTCTTTTTTATTTTTTATTCAGTTATAGATCTCCTAAAAGTTAGTCACTATTGTTCCTTAAGAGACACATTCTAAATTTGCTCAGGCTATGGTGGCAGTATTCGAGCTCGAGAGAGTAGTCGATGTAAGACTAAACAACCTATAGCAAAAAAAAAAGAACTATTAAAAGAAGAAATAATCTAAAATTTGACCTACTCATAAACATAATGACTTAAGAAACATAGGCCATGTTTGTTTTGTGTTCCAGAAATAGTTTTTTGTTTTCAAAATTTTAAAAACATCAAAAACCTGTTTGTTTAGTATTTTTGTTCTCAAAATTTTGAGAAAAAAATAAGATTTGAGTCAAAAAAACATAAAACAAGTATGACTTGTTTTCAGAGATTTCTTTGAAAATTTGCGAAACAAGGAGAACAATTTTGGACTTTAATGAGGTCTGCTCTTCGAGTCTCCTTAGTAGCAAATTTCTTCATTCCTTTTTTTTTTATATATATACTATGTATGTGTGTGTGTGTATATATATATACGTATTTATAAATATAAATATAAATAAATAAATAAATAAATCTCTCACACACAATATATATATATATATATATATATATTTTAAAGTTTGGTTTATTGAATTTTTTTTTATGAAATTGTCAATCTAAAAATAATTTTCTTATATTTTCTTATTAATGTTTGAATTACTGTTCAAACATATATTTAGGCTATCCAAACAGGTTTTACTATGTTCTGTACTGTAAAATTATTTTTGAAATCATCTAACCAAACAAGTTTTTTATCTCAAAAAATATTAAAACCACTTTCTTAAAACTTTTCGTAAAAACTTTTTTCGAATACGATTTTTTGAAACGCAAACCAAACTGACCCATAATATTCCTAATAAATCCCCTAGAATTACAACTAAAGGAGAAAAAAGGGAAAATCAAAAGGATGATGGAATAACAAATGCACCCAAGTATTTCTTAAACACCTGTAAAGAATAATAAAATGTTTAGCTTCTTAAACTCTTGAAAATAACAATAACTTACCCCCAAAAAAGTAAATAAAACAATTCTAGTTAATAGGAATCAATGTACTTAAGGATTGTTTACGTTCAAGGTCTACTCAAAAAAAAGTGGTTTAGTGTATGAAACTTTTGTTATTGTGAGGTTTGAAGAAAATCAGATTCTAAGATCTACTCTAACAACTATAATTCTCAAGAACTTCTTTACTTTACAGCTGTAACTACATTTAAATATTCGAAATTTCCCATAAAATGACCCCATTGATATCATGTACAATAATCCCATATGAATTGGTTCAGTGGTTAACATATNCTAGAGGTCACTAAAGTATGAAGTTTGTCTCATTTTAATCTTCAATATTTTAATTACATCATTTTAATCTCTAAAGTATTGAATATGTTTCTATGTGCTCCCTCAAGCAGATAATATTCAAATTGCTAATAATTTTTTATTATAAACTTGTCACGCGATACCTAAATATGAGCAAAAAATAATTTAGATAGTTTTTGACCAAAATTTGGGTTGTTCTTGACAAAAAATGTTGAATATTGGTAGTTTTTGACCAAAATTTGGACAATTTATGATTTTGTTTTTTTTTTTATTCAAAATAGCTTATGATCAAAACTGGATAATTTTGGTAACTCTTAACTCAAATTTTGGTCAAGAGTTTTCCAAATTAAAATTTTGTTCATATTTAGGCATTATGTAACAAATTTATAAAAAAAATCTGGACTTTGTCTACTTAAAGATCTACATAGAAATATATTCAATACTTCACAGACAAATGATATAATTGAAATATTAAGGACCAAATTAAGACAAACCTCATACCTTGAGACAAACCCCACACTTTTAAAATGATTGACATAAACAAAGGACATGGTTCGAAAGGAAAAAAAAAAGTACAAACTTTTGTATGTTTCGAAACAAAATTGAACGAAGTTTCTTCTAGCACAATATGANTTGAAATATATTCAATACTTCACAGACAAATGATATAATTGAAATATTAAGGACCAAATTAAGACAAACCCCATACCTTGAGACAAACCCCACACTGTTAAAATGATTGACATAAACAAAGGACATGGTTCGAAAGGAAAAAAAAAAGTAAAAACTTTTGTATGTTTCGAAACAAAATTGAACGAAGTTTCTTCTAGCACAATATGAATTGACTTAAATTTGCTACTGCGAATGTTTCAAATTCAATATTAAGAATTTTCATCACCCACAATATTAAATCATAGATTCATATGCATGGTTAACAGGTCTAGAAACATCAATGATTGGTGAACCGATAAATCAATTTGAAATCTTTTTGCAAAAATATTACTCGAATGATATTTTTTTTCTCGTATTTCAAATACTTCGCACAATATTCAATAAATTATTGGACGTTCTTTTAATGATTTTAGTATCCACGGGTTTATCAACAATACCTTAATGCTAATAAATTTCAAAATCCATTTCATTGTCTCAGTGGTACACATCCGGTCTTTTTGGTTGATAATACTCTAATAACCCTTTGGTTGGGTATTGGTACAACATGTACAACATTACGTATTGATAAATTCATTCTGTCAATTTTTGTTATTTATTTTGTCTATATCAATTTCAATAAGGTGATTATTGCCCGAACAAGCAACAAAAATTAATGAAAAGTCAACATTACAATACTATTAATATATTAAGAGGATAATATAATAAATCTAATCTTTACCGTTATCAAATAACTTTATTTTAAATCTTTCAGGTACAAAGTAAAATTTCCTCTTTGAAAAAAGTTGGAAAAAGGTACCCGTAACATTCCACTTGCCTCCGGTTCAAAATTAAAAAAAAAAAACAGGATCTTTGTATTTTGCAACCCGAAAAAATATCGATTCCTACTTTATATCCTAAAAAATTATGTTTCCTATACTATATCCTAAATATCATAAATTAGTTCTAATGTAACCCTCGAACTAATATCCATTTTAGATTCTGTTAAAAATTGATGCACATGCTACTCAAAGATATGAATTATGAGTTTATATTTTTGTCCAAAAATACACACAAGGGTGAAAAGTACATCAATTTTTAACAGAATCTAAAACGGATATTAGTTCAAGAGCGATATTAGAATCAATTTTATGACATTCATGGTATAATGTAAAAAAAAATAATATTTTGAGGTACAAAGTGAAAATCCAGACATCTTTTGGGGTACAAAATATGAAAGGCTCAAAAAAAAAAAAAGGAGAATTACACCAGACCTTCTAAAGTTTATCACTTAATCACTTAAACCCCTGTTATTTAAAATATTATATAAACTCCCTGAAGTTTGTACGTGCGTAACATTTAGATCTCTGTCATCAAATGCGGGTTAGTATATCCATTAGTAAATTATATCTAGATCCCCTGAAGTTTGTAGGCATATAATACTTAAACCTCTCAAGATTAAAATATTATACTTAGATAAAAAATATTATACTTAGATAAAAAATACTTCAATCAAAGATAGAATATTAAATGTTTTAAATTTTAAAACCAAAATTCATATTCTATTGTATCATTTATTAAAATAAAATTAAAAATCAAAATTTTCTTTAAAAAATCCTAATTAATATATAATTATACTATCTATTAGAATAAAAAAAAAATCAAACACAGGATCTAAATCATTCATAATAAAACATGAATTTTATAACCAAAAATCATGTTCTATTATGTCATTTATTGAAATAAAATCAAAAATAAAAATCAAATTTTTCTTAAAAAATTATACTTAGTATACAATTATACTATTTATTGGAATAAAATTAAAAAATCAAACAAGGGGACACAATATATTATAGTTTTAATTGAGGTAATTTAGTAATTTAATTTGGTTGTTTAAATGACCAAATTAAATTTAAATAAATAGTGTATATTGATTATGACTTTTTAATAAAAAATTAGTTTTTTATTTAAATAAATGTCATAATAGAACATGAATTTTAGCTGTAAAATTTAAAATATTTGATATTTTATCTTTGATTAGAGTATTTTTTCCCTAAATATAATATTTTAAACTAAAAAAGTCTAAGTATTATACGCCTATAAACTTCAGAGGTTTGGATGTAATTTATTGACAAATATATTAATGAACATTGATTGAAGGGATCTAAGTGTTATATGTGTACAAATTTTAGGGAATTTGTGTATATTATTTTAAATATATGGAATCTAAGTGATTAAGTAACAAATTTTAGTTCTCCTAAAAAAAAAAAAAAAACATTCCACTTGCTTGGATTCTTCATCTACGAGCGTACAATATAAGTAAACATTCCAAAAAAAAAAAAAATATTCTAATAGTTAAGTGTATACAATATCAATGGTTTGAAGTTGACCGACTCTTTCACTGAACTTACCAAAAAAAAAACTCCTTCACTGGAACGGAAATCTATCTGCGTAGACAGGTAAACCTCCTCACCTTTGGAAGAATTCTATGGAATTCGAATCGAATGGGATGAATATTCTGAAGCTGACTGAATCCAGCACTGTGATGGAAATTTGATCTGCATATACAGGCAAATTTTTTCATTTTCATATGTGCAGAGTTCTGGGTTCGGTTTTTCATTATAAATTTGTAAAACTTGGCTTAAAATTACATACAAATCTGGGCGCACGCAATTCTAGAATTAGGGCATGATTAAAAATGGGTTCTGATCTCACTTGTTTGCTCTTGTTGCGTTGACCCCATGTTGGCCTGATAGATTAGTCTATGCGTTGCCTTACAAATCTACTGTGAGTCTATATAGAGATGGTGTTGAATTGCAGCTGGCTTTAAGTATGTTCAGATTTTCTGAATTCTGTTTTTCATTCCAAACTGGGCATAAAAATACATACAAAACTGGCCGCATCCAATTCTAGATTTGGGGAATGACTAGAATCTCTTGTTGCGAAGACTCATGTTGAATTGGTAGATCAATAAACATACTGAGTCTATATGAAGTTTTAGGGAGGTGATCATGTTGAATTGGTAGATCAATAAATATACTGAGTCTATATGAAGGTTTAGGGAAGTGATATAATCCAGTATTGGAGAATTTTTTCATTGGTGTCTCTTTTCTTACCTTGGAAACACCCCTGTTCCACTTTTGGGGTGCAACTCGGTCAGGTAGAGAAGTTTTAAAACTCTCTGCTGGCCAAGATCAATCTAAATTCGAATTCAACCCAAATCTTTTCAACCGAGTATTGCCAATGTTTAAATTTTTCTTAATCAGATACGCTACTCATTCTGAAATTTGGGTTGACGTTGGGTTGAGTTTGGTTTGATTTTTGGGTTTTACAACTCGGATTGAAACTTTAAATGATTGGATGTTAGAGTCCAGGAAAAGAAAGTAAAAAGAAGGGAGGAAGAAAGAGAGTATGAAACAATATGATGTATAGGGACATAATGGGAAACTAACACACTAACATAAACATATAAGTTTCTTTCCTAAATTTAAATATTTTCCACATGTGAATATCCATGACTTTCGTAATTGATGATTAAGGATGTTGGAAGGTGTCCCATTGGTGAGCTGCAACATATAAGTAGATAAATATAATTTGCCAATTCATCACTATGGAATGGAAGTTGACTCCTTGTACTACTCTATTGTCGTCTTAAAGTTGTATTTTTTAGAGAGACTAGCATTACTCTTCATAATCCAGGGATTCTTACTAGACATTAAAATGAGAAGATAGGTCTTGAAAAGCCTATCCAGACTTCACCTATGGCCTATATATATCCTAAATCAATCTCTCTCTGTCTCTCTCTCTTTCTTTCTGGGGAGCAACACATTTTAGACTTTTAGAGAGAAACTCCCCTTGTGAGTATGAGCACAAATTTTCATATATTTGTCACTCTTGAATTCAATCCATCCAAACCTTATCAATCACATCATTAAAACTCTTGAAGCTTAACGAACTTGGAGTGACATTGTGTTAAATGGACGTGCAGGTGCGGTGGAGGGTTGCTTTGGGGCCAATGACAAGACTATTCAATACTCATTGGCATAAAAGATATAAACTTCAGAGGTAGGGCGTTTTAATGTGGGGTTGAAATTTTTGACACAATACGAAAATACGACTCGAACTCAACACGAAATTAGTCAGTTCGGGTTGATAATTTCTCAATACGAACCCATAAATGACACGACCCGCTAACATGAATAATAAATAAATTGGGTTAGTGTCAAACACGAACAATACGAAATTGACATGATTAACACGTTTAGCTAATATTATAAAAATAAATAGTTAATTAATTTTTATTGTTTATTAAACATTGACATAATTATTGTACAAAAAAGACATTTTTACTTATTATTATTGTGATTTTTATTAAGTTAATTTTTAATTTATAGAAAAGTATGAGCAAGTATTCAATTAATGGATAGTTGAATCTTAGATTTAATCTTAGCGATAAGTTCTTTATTCAAAGTTTATATGAGTCAAAACTAATACAAATCCGTAAATAGGTTGGGTTAGAGTTGACTAGTGTTTAACACGAACCCACAATAACACAACACAAACTCAACACGATGCCTCTCCTAGTTCCAACCCTAGTTTTTTTTGCTTAAGAGTTACTTTTTTATTTTTTATTTGGGTTTCAAGTGTTTTCATGTGTTAACTTCTCGACTTCATGCTATTTATGAATTTTTCAAAAAAATTATATGTAAACAAACTAAGAAAATGGAGGCATAGAATTAGAGCTCATTTACAATTAGCCCTGATGATATATAGTTATAAAAAAAATAAGGGCTACATAAAAACTTCAAACTCATTAAGAGAGGGATGGTTAGACTACTTAATCTACCCGAAATAAAAAATATAAATGGTTTCATAACTAGGTCATACTGATAAATCACAATTTGTTGTCGGTATGTCCATGTGTGTTGTTACCAGACTAGATACATTTTAAGTCAAAGGTCATAGTTTTTCCAAAGTTAACAATGAAATATTCTTTTGTCGAGACATAGTTAACAATGAAATAGTCACCTTCAAGTATTTCATGAAAAGTTATTATTAGCTTCGTTGAAACACCATGGATCAACGAATTAGTTATGGACATATTTCCAAAAATGTACTTAATTTTTATAATAGATTTAATTTGTTGTTGGGTTGCTAATTGTATTTATTGACCTTTCTCGTAGGTACTAGGTTACATTAATTGAGCAAAGATTGTTTGATCATTCATCTCTTAGATTTGTTCAATGGCTATTGTTAGACCCCGAGCCTCTACTTCTATATCCCGACGTGTTTTTGAGCTTCAGAGGTGAAGACACCCGCATGACTTTTATTGATCACCTCTATACAGTTTTGGTTGAAGCAGGATTCCTCACATTTAGAGATGATGATGAAATTGAAAGGGGGGAGAATATTGAATTAGAATTACATAAAGGAATTGCACAATCAAAAATTTCCATAATTATCTTCTCAAAATCATATGCTTCATCAAAATGGTGTCTCGATGAACTTGTCGAGATTCTCCAGCACAAAAGGATATCTATGCATGAAGTTTTACCTATATTCTATGATATAGATCCATCTGAAGCCAGGAGACAAACGGGGAGTTTTGCGGAAGCCTTTACTAGACACGAGAAGGGATTCGATGGAGGAACCAATGAAAGAAAAAAGGAGTGGATGAAAACAGTGGAGCATTGGAGGGAAGGACTCAAAATTTTTGCAAATTTGGCAAGAATGGTCTTAAAAAATCATTCTAATGGTTAATTTCCTTATAACATGTCTCCTAAAGCATATATTCAATTCCTAACATAAGGATTGTATGAACATCAACATCTATCGTACTCTAGGAATGCCACCATTACATCGTTGTATGTACAGTTTTTCTTTGCAATGCATAATTTTTTCCAATAACTATTGTTAATAGATATTTCCTCAAAAACATAATAACACATGTTTTGATTTTTTTTATCATTAAACTCTGTTAAAAACATGATAAAAATATGAAATTCCTTGGGAAAAGTTCAAAATTAATCCAATTTAGTGCTTTTAGATTTTGGAAATACATAGAAAAAAGACCTACAATTAGATCTTGAAATTTTGTTAGCTTTCCAAAAAAGGTCTTTTTGTATATGGTTTTCTCACGAATGTGTAATTATTCAACACATATTTAATGTGCTTACTTTTTCCTTTTCATTGTGATTTGTAGGCACGAGGTAATGTTTATTAAAAAAATTGTTAAACTGATTGGAGATAAAGTGAATTGCAGAGTCCTGAGTCTCACCCCTTTCATGATTGGGATATATCCACGAGTCGAAAATATCAATTTGTGGTTACAAGATGGGGCAATGGATGTTAGTATAATCGCATGGCATGGGTGGTATTGGGGAGTAAACCATTGCCAAATTTGTTTATAATCTAAACAAAGGAAAATTTGATGCTAGTAGCTTTCTTGCAAATATCAAGGAACGTTCGCAAGAGCAAAATGGTTTAGCTAAGTTGTAAATACAACTTCTTTCGGATATTGGGAAAGAGAAAAAATTAAGTTGTGTTGATGAAGGAATTCCTAGAATTGCAGCGGCCATATGTTGTAAAAGACTTCTTCTTGTTCTTGTCGACGTCGATCATATTGATCAAATTAATGCAGTTTTTGGAGTGCAAAAATTGTTTAGTCCTGGAAGTAGAATTATTGTAACAACATGGAACAAAGGGTTGCTAAATCCTCTTGAAGTTCATAAGATGCATCAGGTTGAACATCTGAATTTTTAAAGAATCACTTAAGCTCTTTAGTTGGCATGCATTTGGACAAGTCCATCCCATTGAAGATTACTTGAAGCACTCAATAAGCTTAGTACATCACTGCGGAGGGCTTCCTTTAGCTCTTTAAGTTTTGGGCTCTTCTCTATCTGGGAAGAGTGTAAACGTTTGGGAAAATGCATCGAAGAAATTGAAGGCAGTTCCTAATAGTCAAATTTTTAGAAAACTTAGAATAAGCTATGATTCTTTACAAGATGATCATGACAAAGATTTGTTTCTCCACGTTGCGTGTTTCTTTGTTGGATGGGATAGGGATTGGGTAATTACAATACTAGATGAATGTGATTTCCACACAACAATTGGGATTCAAAATCTAACTGATAGTTGCCTCCTAGCAGTCGATATGTTTAATAAGTTGACCATGCACCAATTGATTCAAGAGATGGTAAGAGAAATTGTTCGTTAAGAATCACCTAAGGAGCCAGGAAAGCGAAGCAGATTGTGGTATCATAAGAATTATTATACGATACTGATAGAAAAAACTGTAAGGAACATGCTTCTCATGTGTATATTCTATTTACAACATACTTATAGATTATTGATGGTGTTTCCTTTTTCTTGAAAAACACTTTTCTTTATTTTTGTTTGTTTTCCTTATTTGGTTCTATTTTAATACATATTCCTTTTATATTAGGGCACCCAAAATATTGAAGGCCTCATCGTAGACATGCATTTGTCTGTGGAATATGAGCATGTCATCACCAGATTTAGTGATAATAATTCAAGAAAGCGTAGCTACATAGAAATTCTTTACAAATCATTATTGTCATACATAAGCAATTCAATAAAAAGACATTGTTTGAGCCGATATTCTTGGAGCCCCAGTTGACATTTCATTAGGAAATTCAAGTATGTCAAAGTTCGTTGAAGCTGATGCATTTGCAAGGATGTATAGATTAAGACTACTCCAAATAAATGATGTACAAATCACTGGATGCTTCGAAAAATTCTCCAAGACTTTAAGATGGTTGTGTTGGCATGGATGTCCTATAAGAACTATAAATAGTGATTTTCCAATGGAAAAGTTGGTTGCTCTTGACATGCGTTATAGCAGCTTGAAACAGGTTTGGGAAGGCACTAAGGTAATTCATCTGTTTTAATTTCCTTATTTTATGGTCTTTATTTTGTGTATGCGAATGATTTTTCTTTATTTTTTTTTCAGGTTCTTAAGATTCTGAAAATACTTGATCTCAATCATTTCCATCGAATTACCAAAACTTCTGACTTCTCAAGATTGTCAAATCTTGAGAGATTGATTCTTGAAGATTGTGTAAATTTGGTTGAGGTTCATGAATCCATTGGAAAACTAGAATGACTCATTTTATTGAATTTAAAAGATTGCAAAAATCTTAAGATGCTTCCCAAAAATATTCTTATGCTAAAATAACTTGAGACACTTAACATCTCTGGATGCTCCATTATTGACTGCTTGCCAATAGAGTTGACGACAAAGAGTTCTTCGAAAGTGCTTGTTGCTGATGGAATTGTTATAAATCAAGCACTCTCTAGCACAAAGGGGGTTTAGTCCTAGTGTGCAGTTATTAGGTCGTGGGTATTAAGTCCCAGAAAAAGCTCATAAATTTTATCAATTTCTTTACCATGCTCTCTTGTGAAACTAAATCTTGTCGGGGCTTGCCCAACAACATTAAAAAAAAAACATGGAATTTAGGCCTCAAATTTTTAAAAGCCCCCATAATTTTAGATACATAACTAATCCACATAAAAAATTTATATTCATGAAAATTTTAGGCCTTACAAAAAGGCTCCAAAAAATTTAAGCTCAATAAAAAAATTATAATTTCAATAATTTGGGCCTGCAATTCAATTCAAAATATTAGAAATTCAAAAATCAAAAATTTTAAAAATAAATACAAAAAAATTCAAAAGTCAACTTATATTTACTCACTTTTATTCTCTCTCTCTTAAAAAACAAAAACAAAGTATCACATCCTCCTCTCTCACTTAAAAAAATATAAAAATATTTTTTATTTTTTAAAAATAATACTGAAAAAAAACCTCATTTAGTATTACCCCTTTATGCCTGAAATTACCTTGAGCCGCTCCTGAGTCTTGTGGGCTGCAATCTGTGTAATGCTGCCTTTCACTTGGATTTTAGTAACCTGTCTTTGCTGCAGTTCTTGGACTCAAGTGCAAACCACATTGATAAATGCACATCGCTGGAAAAAGGTATCCTCTCAACAAACTTGGCCAACTCCACACATTTTCTGCAGGAATTCCCATAATCTAGTCGACGTTGAGGGCCGCTTCAAGATAGAACCCATTAAAGTTGTTGACATAGAGATGTTAAAGAGATGGGGATTCTTGAGCTTAGAAGCCATGGGAGACATCAAGTTAAACTACTACAACATAATAGTAAAAACTAAACCAAAGATGCTTCCTCTTCAGGTCTCTCTCTCTCTCTCTCTCTCTCTCCCTACCTCCCTCCGTCCCTCTATACCTTTCGCAAATGGTTTTATTAATTATGGTTATTTGGCACAGAGATTGTATGAAACAGGTGTATACAACTATTTTCTTCCTAGGGACAAGGTTCCTAGTGGATTCAACATTAATAGTATCTATTATTGTGCCTCAACTTGTTGATCGTGAGATCTGAGTCTTTGTTATATGATGTGTGTTTACAAACTCAAAGGATGAAGTTGAAAGATGTGACATTAGTCTACCATTGTGCATAACAATGGAACATAGGATAACACAAGTTGTGCGGCCTCATTTCCCACTTGTTGTGTCTATTCCAGAAAACAATGAAGATATGAGGTTGATAAGTCATTACCTAATAGATAATCATTTGCAAGATGGTGATGAGCTTCTGGTTTCTGTAGATGCAGTAGAGTGTTTCAATCTAAAAGAGTTTGGAATTTTAGTAGTTTACGAAACAATAGAGGAAGTGGGTGCCCTGTTAATGTATGAAAGTGCTATTCAAGAAACCTTTCCTCATTATGAAGGCAGTAATTCAACAGCAAGGGTGGAAAGCTAAGCTCTTGTCTTTTGCGGGTAGAGCTACGTTGATTAAATCTACTACCTTGGCATTGCCAGCTTATGCCATGCAATCTACTCTTCTACCAAAGTCAATATGTCAGTCACTTGACAGGAGAATTAGATCCTTTTGGTGGGGTCACATAGGAGAATAGCAGGTTATGTGTATTAAATCATGGGACTTCATATGCAGACAAAAAACAGTGGGCGGGCTCGGATCCATGAAAACCCACAGATTTGATACTTTCTTCCAAGCTGAAAAGTAACCCACAGATTCGAGTATATGGAAGCAGATTCTAGATTGTAGGCACATTATTGAGAGGGGCACATGCTATATTGTATAAAATGGGCATAAAATTAATGTCTGGACAGATCCATGGATCCCAAACATTCCTTCATTTAAACCCCAGCTGATCCAAGACTTGGATTCCCTACCAAGTACAGTTATGGATTCCTTGCCAAGCACAGATAGCCAAACCTGGAATCAACAATTGATTACCTTATTATGTTCCTCAACTATACAAACCGTACTCAGAATAAAACTTCCTTCATATCCAACAGAAGACCACAAGGCCTGGATACCCAATGCAGCAAGACAATTCATTACCAAATCAGCTTACTCACATCACAGAACAGAGAAGGATGCAAACAACTGTTATATTAGTAGCACGGATTGGAGTAAGCTATGGAAGTACCCATTGCACACAAGGCATAAAATGTTTCTCTGGAGAGCATCTATTGAAAGTCTCCCAACCAAAAGTATTTGGGCATCAAGAATCCCTATCCTTGACACCATTGTCCTTTTTGCAAACAAGCACCAGAAACAAAAACACATTTGTTCTTTACCTGTGCAGTTGCTCGTTTGATATGGTTTCACAAATGGGGCTTCAGAACTGAAATTTTTTCTCACCTCTCAATGCAAGAACGGACCCATAATTTCCTTAATCGCCCCTAGCATTTGGTCCAAACTGCCCACATCATAGTCAACTAATCCCCTTTTGTAGCAATCTTTATGTCAACCATTTGGAAGTGGAGCAATAAAATACTGTTCAGAGATACAAAAGCTGACCACATGAAGTTTTGGATGCTTGCAAAGAATTCCAGTTTGTCAAGGCTCACACAAGGGAGGAAAGCTCATAGCAACTTGCAACAGGTCATATCCAAAACTGTTGGTCTCCCCCCCCAAGTAGGCACATCCAAAATCAATGTTGATGCTGCAATTGCCAAGGGAGCGTCCTGCCTTGCTGCAGTTGCTAGGGACTCACATGGCAAAATATTAGAAGCATCAACTAAGCTTGACCAAGGCGAGGTTCCTCTTATTGAGGAAGCATTGGCGGCCAAAAATGCTGCACAGTGGGCACATGCAAAGGGGTGGAATTATGTTACAATTAAAGGAGATTCACAAGTTGTAGTCCATGCAGCCATGATCCCACAGTTTAGAATGCCTTGGTCTATCAGCAACATTATAGCAAATATCAAACACCTGCTAACATTGCACCCAGATTGGTGCATGGTCCATGTTTACAAAGATTCAAACCAAGCTGCCCACGCCTTGGCCAAGTGGGAATTATCTGTCAAGAGGGATGCAATATTCAACGAAGCAGTGCTCCCACAAGCAATAAGGGAGGTGGTTCTCAAGGATTTTGAGCTGGCTTGAGGATCCTAGTAGTAGTTTAGTAGTATGTTTTGCTTTGTTTTTTTTGTAGTACTGTTATTTACTTTCCCACTCTGGTTCCTTATCTTGCACGAGCCAAAAAAAAAAAAAAAGGCAGTGATTCAATGGGTGTCGACACAGAGGCTCCATATTTTTTTTATGATTGATTATGAAAAAACAGTAATTTTTCTTGTCTTAGTCTTCTCTTCTCAACATATACAATATTATTTTGTATATCTATATAATAAATTACAATACAATTTAAATTTCAAAAGGTAAACGAAATGACTTTTATTTTTTGCAGTTGAGATCTCTTTAAATTTTACTCTAAAATTAATCCGAAGGCTAATAATAACACCTCAAATTTAATAAGGAAAATAGGTCTCTAAGGGTGTGTTTGAAGTGACTTTTTAAAAGTACTTCTAAAACTTACAACTACTTATGAATACTTTAAAAAATATATATATTATTTGGAACCGTTCTACCATTATCACCCCCCACCGCCCCACCACCATCACCAGTACCATTGTCGCCGCTGCCACCCCATCACCATCTTTGCCACAACAACCACCATCTCCACTACTGTCGTTGCCATCACCACTATCGCCACCCCACCACCACCCTACCACCCCCATCACCAACACCACTAGCATCGTTGTCGCCGCCGCCACCACTATTGTCGCCATCCCACCCCCACCGTCACCGCTGCTCGACCACCATTGCCACCCACCACTGATTGTTATTACCATCACCTACCGCCAGCACCCACCACAATTTTCATCTCATTCTTATATTTATTACCATTATCACCGTCGCCCCCCGTCACCACCCACCATTACCATTGTTGCTTACCACCACTCATCGCTGCCCACTATCACAACTCACCACCACCCATCATTGCTCATCATCGCCACTAGTCACTGTCACCCACCCCCATCAAACTTACCATCATCAATCGTCATCGCCCACCACTGTTGTCATCCATTGTCATCCACTCTTACCGCAACTACCACCACCACTGCAATTTACCACAACTCATCACATTGTCGTCTAGATGNTTACCACGGCCAGGAAACTACGGTATTATTTCCAGGCTCACCCGATCACTGTCCTAACTGATCAGCCCTTGAAAGCAATTTTGAGGAAAGCTGAACTCTCCGGAAGGATCTCCAAGTGGGCAGNATATTGTCGTCTAGATGCACCCGTCGTCGCCCACCACCTCTATCAACACTGCCCACCATAGTCGTGGCCCCACCACCACCACTGCCAGCCACCATCACTGTCGCCCACAACCACTATCGCTGTCACTCATGACTGTCACTACCACCATCGTCACTAGAAATTCACCACTAGCATAACCATTGCNGAGAGCACGACATTCATTTCAAACCCCCGACTGCAATAGAGGGTCAAATACTGGCAGACTTCATAGCTGAGTTTTCGGGGGAGAATCCTGTTCTANTACCACCATCGTCACTAGAAATTCACCACTAGCATAACCATTGCCACTCATAAATGCCACCATCAACACGGCCGTCGCCACCTACCACAACCATCATCGTCTCCCACCACCACCATTGGCACCGTTCACCCCCACTATAACCAGTGCTTAAATTTTTTTTTTTATTATTTTATGTTTGTAATTTGATTTTAGGTGTGAATATAAATATATTTTTTGTTGACCATTTTTTTATTATTCTATACTTTCAGGGATAGACAATNCTACTACAACCAGTGCTTAAATTTTTTTTTTTATTTTATGTTTGTAATTTGATTTTAGGTGTGAATATAAATATATTTTTTGTTGACCATTTTTTTATTATTCTATACTTTCAGGGATAGACAATAACTAGTATTTTGATATCACATCATCATTAATGTTTTTGAGATTTAAAATTTTGACACACTTTTCTTATTTAATGATGTGTCATGTAATATAATTCCAATTAAAAAATTCAAGAGTATTAGTTATAATTATATTTTGTATATTTATCTAATATTACAGTTAGGATGTTGAATTTTAACTTATGAAAATACAATAACGGTTAAGATTAATCCATTTTTTTTTTACTTTATTCCAATGGTATAAAAATCATTTCAATTTTTTTTTTGGTTCAAAAATATCATTTTTTCTACATGGTTGTACTTATTCAATAACTCTATCAACGCATTTGTTAATGTTACACAACTCTACTAATTCACACATATCTCTCTCTTTTTTTATTTTTTATTTTAAATTATGTAATTAAAAAAAATATATTTAAAATATAAAAGTTGCACGACTGATGTTTAATTTTTTGTATTGTATAGTGCTCCACGTGATTATTGCTAATTTTTTGATGTTACACTATCAAGTAATGAGTATTATTATTGAGATTTAAAATGTTGACCCACTTTATTTATTTAATGATGTGTCAAGTAATATAGTTATATTTAAAAAATGGGTTAATCTCAAATTATACGCCGGAAGATCATTTGAATCTCACTTTACACCTTCAAAGATCAAACATCTCAAATTACATCTTCAAATATAGAAATTTGTATCAATGTGTACTCCAAGTTAACAGCCATCAGTTTACCATCTAAAACTAAATAAATAAATTATACCTAAACCCTCTCATAATTGTCACTTAATCACTTAGATTCCTCACATTTGAAATATTACACATACATCTCTTGAGAATCTAAATATGATTAAAAATGTTCCCCCAATTGGGCATTCAAATAATTTTGTTTACGTGATGTATTGCATTGCCTATAAAAAACATTACATAAATATCTACATTATATTAGACATTCAAATGATCAGCTTGATTTTAAAATTTAGAGTACAACGGTCTACAAAATAAAGGGTAATATAAAATTATAATTTTTTATTAGGATAAGGGGTTATGTGTTACACATGCACAAACGTTAAGAGATGTAAGAGTAATATTTTAAATGTGAGGGGGATCAAATGATTAAGTGACAAGCATGAGAAGATCTAAGTATAGTTTATCCATTAAATTTTAGACAGCAAAGTGACGGTAGCTAATTTTAGGTATGCATTGATTCAAATTTTAATATTTGAGGGTGCAAATTGAGATTCAAAATATCTTTCATGGTGCAATTTGAGATTAACCCTTAAAAAATTCAAGAGTTTTAGTTATAATTATCCTATAGGATCATATCAATTGTCACCTCATTTTTTCCATAAGTTAGATCAAATTTTAATCTTAACAATTTTATCCTCCTTTTATATGCTAATTCACAACTACAAATAACTCAATACTTATTGGTAACCAATTCTCCTATATTTCAAACCATAATTAATCTAATTAGTCTTTTCTCCATCGATCTTTTGAGATGTATTTAAAGTGTATAAGTTGGACATATTTTTTTCTTGGCCATATTTTCAAAAAAAATAAAATGAATGACATCTTCATGCTAGTCTCTCCTTTCCCATTTCTCTCATTCTCTGTCACTCAAAAGAATTTTTTTGTCTCTCACACACTTAAATGGATATTATCAAAATGTTGAGAATTTTGTGAAAGGGATCAATTTTTTGATGATGATAACCTAAGAGTTATTTTTCAAAATAAAAATCTGGCAATAGTTTTATCGACAACTATTAACACTTCAATAGAAACATTAAGCTGTATAAAAACTAGAATTTTTAATTTTTTTGGTGTTGAGATTTTTTTTTATTTTTTATTTTAAATGCATGTATTTCTTATACAAGATTGAGAAAACCTGCAACATTTACTCTCACAAAAATAAAATAAAATAAAATAATTAATACTAATAAAGTCCTATAATCAATTTTACATCTCAAAAAGAAAGAAGAATAATTTTAAAATAAAATTCTGGTTATACTTCTAAATTATATAATAATACTAAAGTTTAAAAGACCCCGTTTACAACTTTTGCCTAAATGCCAAATTGTATTTAGCGGCCTTAAATTCAACAAGTGATCGTTTTCCTTGGTCTTTATGATTTTTGGAGGTTAATGTTAAGTTCATTATAAGTGACTTTAGTACCAGTAAATGGTCCTTTTACGAAACTAAATGTTGCAGCCATGGTAGTGAATCCATTCTGAATTTGAAAAATTTAGATCATTGTAAGTGAAATATTTAGATCATTGTAAAAGTTTGGTAGGATTACCATCTCCAGCAAAGCTTGTTTTATGTTATAGTTTATCACGACGCAAAGAAGCATATGTTGTAGTTTATCACACATATATTCCCACTTAACTGAAGGGCTTCTGTCCACGATAACAGAGTTTACAATTTCAACCAATTTTGTATCATACCCACCAACAGATTGTTGTGCAGGTTTGGAGAAAGAGGAAGTACAGACAGGGCCTTTCTAATTTTTATTTTTCTCATGATGCTTTAGATTGACACATGTCTAGCAGATATGTTGAACTTCTCCGCTCCTTACTTTGGACTCCCAAGCTAAGAATGTACACTCTCGACTCTTCTGCAGTCTTCCAAATGTCGAGATTTGTCTCACCCTACTATACTTGGTAGATCTTCTTGACTCTTTTATGGCTTTAGTGAAGTCTTCAAGGCTTGCCTCCATTTTTCCACTAAGGTAAGTTAGCTCTACCTAATAATTGTGCTTGGCAAACCAGATCAACTTAGATGCAATAACTCTGTCTTGCTAACACTGCAAGTAAGCTTGGTAGTTTCAATCGGCTCAGATATTTGGGGCCAAGTCCGAATTCGAGGGAGTAGTTGACACAAGCTTGAATATCCTATAGCAAATAAAAACCTGTGTCTTGCTATCCCTGAGTTCCAGTCCAGCCCAACTTGGCATCAATCCCAATCAGTAGAGGGCCGACCCATAATCCTGTAGAGATGGAAATCATCATTTTCTTTCTGACCCAAGTAGCAGAGGATTAACCCCAGAGCTCCTCTGGTCTTCAACTTTTGTTTTAGGTGATTGTGATCCGGTCAGGCGCTACATCTATAGCGAGGCTATGATACAACTCATGAAATTGCGAATACTAAAAATCCTAAACTTAGCAATCATAAGAAATGAGATAAAAGAAAAGTGAAGTAAGTCGAAGAAAAAAAAAGTGTATATATGCATGACATATAAGCGCATCCCAGGCCTTACACAAGGTTAGACCAAATTTAAATTTGAGTAACAACATGCAACAAATAAGTTACAGCCCTTTGATTAACCTCATAAAATAAAGGGAGAATCAAATCTTGACTCAAAATTAATGTTGACTCGAATTCTTAACTGACATATTTCAGTCTCTATGCATAATAAATTCTAGCCAAGCATTCCATACATTTTTTTTTTATCTGCTATGGTACAAGTGGTCCTAGCAGTGCTGCACCAGTAGAAAGAGTTAAGCTACTATTGGGGAACTCAGTAGAAGCAATTTGCCAAAAGTTTTGAATTGTTAAACTTCTTGAGACACTCATATTTCTGCTATTGAAATTATGGGACCATTGATGTATTCATGCATGACTAGAAGAGGATTACAACATATATATTAACTTGTGAATTAACCTAGCAATGTAGTGTGATTTGTGGATAAGCTATCAGCTTTTCAATCTATAACCACATCTAAGGAGTTGATGTAACTAGAAGAATTACACAGCAAAGCCTCTGACTCTGTGGATTCTCCACTGAATGCTTGCTCAAATGGTGCATCTTGAGTAGTTTGATAAGGATTAGGAGGCATTTGCAAATGTTCAACTTCCCCTTCTAGCATCTCCACTACCTTTCTCATTGAAGGACGACCAACAGGATTCGTCTGGATGCACCACAATGAAACCAAGGTCATCTTCCTTTTGATTTTCTTTTCATCATCAGTTGCTTCTACAATTTCAATTTCTTTGCCTTTATTGAACCGATCGTAAATCCAAAATGGAAAGTATTGGGTAGAATTCTCTTCAGTGTGCATCAACTCTGTCTTTAATCCTACCATTTCCATCAACAACATTCCAAAGCTGTAAACATCAGCCTTAGATGAGACACCTCCGATGCTTCTGTTGATCAATTCTGGAGCTACATAACCTATTGTTCCCCGAGCTGCAGTTAGATTCACAATGCTATTATCAGTTGGATACAATTTGGCCAGCCCAAAGTCAGAAACTTTTGGAATGAAGTTATCATCTAGAAGAATGTTGTGTGGCTTGATATCGAAATGGAGAATCTGAATATCACAGCCTCGATGCAAGTATTCAATTCCACGAGCCACACCAAGGGCAATCTCAGACTTAATCTCCCAGCTCAAGGAGATGTTTCCTTCTCGAGGAAGGATGTACTTCTCCAGTGAACCATTCGGCATGAATTCATACACAAGAGCGCACTTGGATCTCTCAACACAATATCCAATTAGCTGCACCACATTGACATGGTGAATCCTTCCAATCGAAGCAACTTCATTGATGAATTCTTGCCCATTAGCTTTGGCTTTGCCCAATATCTTTACTGCTGCAAGTCGGCCACTTCGAAGCTTTCCTTTATACACAGTACCATAACCCCCTTCACCCAATTTGTCCTTGAAGCCTTTTGTCATCTTTTTAACCTCTGAATAGGAGTACCTAATGGGCATGAAGTTATTCTGACTTCGTAGAAACCTTTCAATTGCATCAAACATCGACAAATGCCTTCTTTGCAATTTATAGATTATGAACACAAATATGCCTGGTAACCCAATCAAAAATTTTGCTGCAATGTGCAGTCCTGTGGAAGAAAATTAAGAGGAAAGCCATAAGAAACTGATCCGGTGCTGTATCATTAGAACCATGGTGAAAGACGAGCAGTCTAGTGCATTGCTCTTGAACTACTGTAGGATCTAAAGAGGGGCATGTGTACACAGCTTTCCCCACATGCAAATATGACTTGTACCCGTAACGGTCACAATGGATCAACTTTATAGCTACGTCAAGACTCGCCCTCACTATTACCATGGTTCTTAGTGGAAAAAACTTCTAAACATAGGCATTTTTTATACCCTACTTATTTGGTATGTGCAGTACAAATCACATCACTTCTCTACGTGATAACCACCTACACAGTTGGCTAAAGCAACATAATTTGAAGACTAACAGACTCAAAAATCTCTCTGTACATTCCTTCACGGTCTCTCTTCACTTCTTATTCAAATGAATGGGTTAGGTTTCCCTCTGTTTTCTGGTTTCTATTTCTCTTATTTTCATTCCTTCAAAACTATCAAAGCAGTTATGTACTACAATAGAACATATATTAATAATTAAATTCGAAAAGATGCAGGGGCTTACCTACGATAAACATAATGGCTATCTGGATATCTGCAAAAATGCAACACAAGTAATTAAAACAAGAGGTTCATGTGTGTAAGTTGATCAGCATGAGTCAAATTCAGCTTTGCAAGTAACAAAGTTCACATTTATTGCAGGGAAGGGTTGAGCCCATGCTTAGCAATTTTCATTTGGACACCATTGCCTAGGCTTGAGGCCCCAAG
>CAUOFW020004669.1:148725-175555 GCA_963454935.2 Ilex paraguariensis | reverse complement strand
AGTTAAGCTACTATTGGGGAACTCAGTAGAAGCAATTTGCCAAAAGTTTTGAATTGTTAAACTTCTTGAGACACTCATATTTCTGCTATTGAAATTATGGGACCATTGATGTATTCATGCATGACTAGAAGAGGATTACAACATATATATTAACTTGTGAATTAACCTAGCAATGTAGTGTGATTTGTGGATAAGCTATCAGCTTTTCAATCTATAACCACATCTAAGGAGTTGATGTAACTAGAAGAATTACACAGCAAAGCCTCTGACTCTGTGGATTCTCCACTGAATGCTTGCTCAAATGGTGCATCTTGAGTAGTTTGATAAGGATCAGGAGGCATTTGCAAATGTTCAACTTCCCCTTCTAGCATCTCCACTACCTTTCTCATTGAAGGACGACCAACAGGATTCGTCTGGATGCACCACAATGAAACCAAGGTCATCTTCCTTTTGATTTTCTTTTCATCATCAGTTGCTTCTACAATTTCAATTTCTTTGCCTTTATTGAACCGATCGTAAATCCAAAATGGAAAGTATTGGGTAGAATTCTCTTCAGTGTGCATCAACTCTGTCTTTAATCCTACCATTTCCATCAACAACATTCCAAAGCTGTAAACATCAGCCTTAGATGAGACACCTCCGATGCTTCTGTTGATCAATTCTGGAGCTACATAACCTATTGTTCCCCGAGCTGCAGTTAGATTCACAATGCTATTATCAGTTGGATACAATTTGGCCAGCCCAAAGTCAGAAACTTTTGGAATGAAGTTATCATCTAGAAGAATGTTGTGTGGCTTGATATCGAAATGGAGAATCTGAATATCACAGCCTCGATGCAAGTATTCAATTCCACGAGCCACACCAAGGGCAATCTCAGACTTAATCTCCCAGCTCAAGGAGATGTTTCCTTCTCGAGGAAGGATGTACTTCTCCAGTGAACCATTCGGCATGAATTCATACACAAGAGCGCACTTGGATCTCTCAACACAATATCCAATTAGCTGCACCACATTGACATGGTGAATCCTTCCAATCGAAGCAACTTCATTGATGAATTCTTGCCCATTAGCTTTGGCTTTGCCCAATATCTTTACTGCTGCAAGTCGGCCACTTCGAAGCTTTCCTTTATACACAGTACCATAACCCCCTTCACCCAATTTGTCCTTGAAACCTTTTGTCATCTTTTTAACCTCTGAATAGGAGTACCTAATGGGCATGAAGTTATTCTGACTTCGTAGAAACCTTTCAATTGCATCAAACATCGACAAATGCCTTCTTTGCAATTTATAGATTATGAACACAAATATGCCTGGTAACCCAATCAAAAATTTTGCTGCAATGTGCAGTCCTGTGGAAGAAAATTAAGAGGAAAGCCATAAGAAACTGATCCGGTGCTGTATCATTAGAACCATGGTGAAAGACGAGCAGTCTAGTGCATTGCTCTTGAACTACTGTAGGATCTAAAGAGGGGCATGTGTACACAGCTTTCCCCACATGCAAATATGACTTGTACCCGTAACGGTCACAATGGATCAACTTTATAGCTACGTCAAGACTCGCCCTCACTATTACCATGGTTCTTAGTGGAAAAAACTTCTAAACATAGGCATTTTTTATACCCTACTTATTTGGTATGTGCAGTACAAATCACATCACTTCTCTACGTGATAACCACCTACACAGTTGGCTAAAGCAACATAATTTGAAGACTAACAGACTCAAAAATCTTTCTGTACATTCCTTCACGGTCTCTCTTCACTTCTTATTCAAATGAATGGGTTAGGTTTCCCTCTGTTTTCTGGTTTCTATTTCTCTTATTTTCATTCCTTCAAAACTATCAAAGCAGTTATGTACTACAATAGAACATATATTAATAATTAAATTCGAAAAGATGCAGGGGCTTACCTACGATAAACATAATGGCTATCTGGATATCTGCAAAAATGCAACACAAGTAATTAAAACAAGAGGTTCATGTGTGTAAGTTGATCAGCATGAGTCAAATTCAGCTTTGCAAGTAACAAAGTTCACATTTATTGCAGGGAAGGGTTGAGCCCATGCTTAGCAATTTTCATTTGGACACCATTGTCTAGGCTTGAGGCCCCAAGCCATATTTAGTTTTTTCTTCCCCATGTAAAGGGAAAACATCCAATCACCCATCTTTGGGACACATGGTCATAAAGCAAATATTTGAGTACACACAAATCACGTGAGTACCAATCTAATAAGAAATTTATACGGTTAGGAGAGTTGAACTTGGGATGTAGTGCAAGCATACGTTTCCCTCCCCATGTTCCAAGTTAAGTCATGTTGGAATCTGCCTAGGTGGTAGAGAAATAAGCATGTAGAGAAAAAGAAAGAATACTTACAGTAAAAGATGACCAAAAAATTTCCCTTGGCGCCTGTAGTGTTCATGTAAAGATTACCATCAGAGAAGAAAACATAGTTAAAAGGGAAAATTTAAACCGGAAATAATCCCATCAGGCTTTGTAACAAGTTTTTTGTTACATAATACAGCTTTATGGGACGCTGATAGCATGTTATGACCTATTAAACTAAATTGATCTGTCTTCCTATGTACTCTGTTATATATTATTTAGTTTAAAATCATATGAGATGCTCATTTAATTTCTCGATTTTGTCATTTAATTAGGTGGACAAGGTAAGAAAATTAATACCGTTATTCTTTGAAGTTTGATTTTTTTATAACACATTGCTCCATAATGTTAGGTTCCAATAAAAATTGCCGTCAATTTTGATGATATTATATAATAGATCTTGAAATTCTATCAATATGTCATTAGTCAATAATTTTTTTTCAAAATTACCCCCTCCTAAATCTGTTTAGTCCAACTCACAACTGTACACTCTCCTACAGATTAAGTGAAAATTACCCCATTAGTCCATAAAGAAATCGATCAGGTAAAGGTGAGGAGAAATCAGACTATATATATATATATATATATTTTTTTTTTTTTTTAGATTTCTTACCACAATTGGGGGGGAAGCTGAATGACAGATCCAATGGCGCAATACTGAATGACAGACTCAATGGCGCAATACTGAATGACAGACTCAATGGCCCAGCAAAGAATGACAGACTCAATGGTGCAGTACTGAATGACAGACTCAATGGCGCAGTACTACTACGGAATGACGAAGGAATGAAGCAATAACCCCCAACTTTGAACCAAGAAAGCTCAAACCCATATTCAATGGCGTCGTAGATGTCTGAAAAAGAGATATTATTATCAAACTTAAACGCCCACGGTGTCATCATCACCATTAGCTCTATACTGCACCTCTCTCTCACTTCTGCTGCCATCAGGCGGTAAGCATTGACATAAGAGTGTATTCCGGAAGAGGAGGAGAAAGAGGAGTTTGCAGTACAAACTCCATTGATGCACTGTCCTATCTCCAGGTAGAGAGGACAATCTACTGGATATGGGCAATTCAGAAAACATACAGGCCTGTTTATCTGCATTTTTCCCATATCCCTCATTTCGCTAAAAGTGCTATATGGATCTTGGAAAGTGAAGTTGTAATTGGTTAAAGAATACTGAGGAAGAATGGAGCAATTACCCTTTTTTTTTACAGCAGAATCAACAAGGCGGATTGTGAAGTTAGGATAGTTGATAGATTGAACGAGGTATTTATGTTTATGGAAACCCAAGTATAAAACTGTAACATTATTTTCACAAGCAAGCTCATATTTGGGGTGACCACAATTTTTTGGATCATCTTTCAATCGGAAAGGGTAACTGATGTTATGGATATTGCCACAGGAAGAAGGGTCACAGAGATGATTCTGCTTACACCAACATGGTTGAGGGAAGTGGATGAGAACAAGGACTGTGATGAAACCCACAACAATGAGATTTTCTCTCAACATTGGAGGAGAGAGAGAGAGTGACTTTCCAACAAGAATAGAAGCGAATTTTCAGAAGAGGTGGAAGGGAGCATATATGTAGACGTAAATATTGAAAAACTTTATATGAAAGACCGTATTATTTATTTTTTTTTTTTTTTTTTTGTCATTTGGTTATTATGTTTTTATCAATCATGATACCATCATCAATTTGTAAAAATATTTATGATGATCTAAAATAGAGTAATTAATAATTTCACTTCAATTAATATTTGAACACACATCATTTATGTGGATTTTGGAGAGCAAATAAAAGAAGGAACATGTCTGTTTTGTGGTTTCTAAATTGTTGATTTGATAAAATATTTTAGGGGGTAATGTGAGAGAATTAATCATTCGAATGACAAATTAATAATTTTTGTATTTTTTAGGGGAAAAAATAATATTTTTCCAATATTCAATATAAACAAAGCTATTCACACCAAAATAAAATGAATAAAATAAATAAATTTTAATAATATTAGTCGGTTAATCAATGGAGAAAAAACTAGCAATTATTTTTGTCCAATCAATGATTGGATGAAAGACTCAAGATTGTACTTTGGAGACATTGGGGCAANAGTTTTCAGAAGAGGTGGAAGGGAGCATATATGTAGACGTAAATATTGAAAATCTTTATATGAAAGACCGTATTATTTATCTTTTTTTTTTTTTTTTTGTCATTTGGTTATTATGTTTTTATCAATCATGATACCATCATCAATTTGTAAAAATATTTATGATGATCTAAAATAGAGTAATTAATAATTTCACTTCAATTAATATTTGAACACACATCATTTATGTGGATTTTGGAGAGCAAATAAAAGAAGGAACATGTCTGTTTTGTGGTTTCTAAATGGTTGATTTGATAAAATATTTTAGGGGGTAATGTGAGAGAATTAATCATTCGAATGACAAATTAATAATTTTTGTATTTTTTAGGGGAAAAAATAATATTTTTCCAATATTCAATATAAACAAAGCTATTCACACCAAAATAAAATGAACAAAATAAATAATTTTTAATAATATTAGTCGGTTAATCAATGGAGAAAAAACTAGCAATTATTTTTATCCAATCAAGGATTGGATGAAAGACTGAAGATTGTACTTTGGAGACATTGGGGCAACGAGTTCTTTTGTCGGAGAAGAATGAAACTCAAAGAAATTAGAAAGTTTTTTTTTCTTTTTGTTGCCTTTCAAAGAGATTTTTTATGGAGACAGTAGGAAAGGAAACAACTTTTTTTGATCCAATTAAGAAAGAAAAATAGCATATTATTGTCTCATGGTTAATTGGTACACATATCCTCTCTTGTACCAATAAACAAGTTATGAAAGGAAGGACGAAGTCTCTTTGACATATAAAACACTTCGGCAACCATCTTATGGACCCCATGTTATAGAAGTTACAGGGGGCCATGGCCCCAAGCTATGACTTAGTTCTATCCCTGTATCGAAGACCCTGAATGGAAGATAGTATTATTTTATTTTCATTTATTTTATTTAATTAATATTTGAACATACTTACCTCATATTTGACTTCTCTCCAAATTTAAAATAATTGGTAAATCCTTTTGATTTTTTTTGAGTGGTGAAGGTCGTTCTATGTCATCAAGTTTTATCTTCTTCACAACACACTTGAAACTTTAAAATTCAAAAATAAATTAGGTATGCTGACATTAAATGATCTTCGCCCTTCAAAAATAATTAAAAGATTCTCAAATTATTTTATAATTTTAGAGGAGTCTTATCGGGCTACTTCATGGGTGTAGGTCGTTTAATTTAGAATTCCCAAGTAGAGCTGTTGGAGAGGATTCTGTAAAAGTGGTAAGTAGTGCATGTATTGCGAATAAATTTTAAAATAGGAGTATTGTTATAAAAACAACTATATATAACAAGCATGGACAAAATTAAAATAAGAGGGAAGCTGGAAGAAANTGTTTCATGTTGATAAGTCAAATTTTGGGGACAAAATTTCTAAAGGGGGAAAAATTTTAAGACCCGAACAAGCATAACAAATATGTGATATGACTTTATTATTTTATGTACATTAATGCTTGTAAAATTAATTGGGTGGCAAGCATGTGACATTAAAGTATTATTATTAAAGTAAAATGTGTTAGTATTAAGGGTCTCGAATACGAATTTAATAGATTATTAATATTTTGGGATATATACATATACATATATATATATATGTCTATTTATAAATATGCATACAAAGAAAAGGCGGGTATATGCATACAGTACATATATAATTTATATATATATGTGTGTGTGTGTGTGTGTATGTTAGGAAAGGTGCATGTATATATATTGTATATATATGTATATGCTAGGAAAGGTGCAAGTATATTGTATATATATGTATATGCTAGGAAAGGTGCAAGTAATATATATATATATATATATTAAAAATATAGGTAATGATGGAGGTACTCCACTTTAGAAGACATGCAAGGCATGTCTTGCATGCAAAAAAACATTATAAAAATACTAAACAAGAGGAGTCTTTCTCACACTCGGGCAAAACAAAGTAGTCTTACTTACCCTTATGCATTTTCCGCAAGAGCAAGAACCAAAAGGAAAGGATAAAAAAAAAAGGGATGAAGAAGGAAAGAAGAGGGAAAAAAAAAAAGAAGAAGAAGAAAAGAGTGGCTGCAAAGGTAAGGATTATAATCAATTTTCTTCTTCTAAGATGTAGAAATCCAACTCTAGTATTTATATTTTGAGTGTTGCATGTATTTAAAGTGTGATATCTTGTGTGTATTTGGGTGTTGTGTATATATTAAATTATGATGTTTAATATGAATTTTAGTTAATGTATGAAGAATTTACCTTAATATTTATGTGGGTGTGTAAGTGAAGTTAAAGTTGTTGCATGAAAAATAATAGAGTGGAAATGTTGTATGTGGCTTAAATTTTGGTCAAGAGATGGTGGTTTGATGGGTAATTAGAAATTTTGTGAATTATTCTTAAATATTCATGAAAACTCATGGGTATGGGTAATTATAAGAAAACATGCAAATTTATGATTTTACAGAAAATTATCAAGTATATTTTGGGTTACTATAATTTTATGAGAAAAGTTTACTTTGGGTGTAATGAATTCGAGTAGAAAATTTTACTCGCAATGAATAAATTATTTTATGTGACTCGAATTAATTGTAAACTACTAGTTTAATCAATTCGAGTAATTAACATTATTAGTTGTGGATGAAGGATTGAATGTGACACGAGTAAATTACGAAACTTGATTCGAGTAAACCAAATTGAGTAAAAGCGGTACTATTTATTGATATTCAAATGGGATTGTGAATATTGGGTGTTAGGTTTGGGGATGAGCACTGCAAAGAACGCTGCCCAAAAGCTACAACGAAGAAGTCATTTACGAGATCGAATTATTCGCAATGTAGGTGCACTACCCTACAATTTTTTGTGATAATTTATTAGACTTTTAAACATATGTTTTTACTATGATTATTGTTGGAAATAATTAATTGATCGAGGACACATGGTACATTACGAGAGTCGTTTAAATAATGAGAGAGGATTATGTGATTCAGTGGTCTAAGTAACATGAAATATTTATATGGCTTTAATTGTTTATGTGATGGGATTTGATTATGTGGTGGAGTCATCTAAGTAACATGATCAAAACCTCTTTGTGATGTGGGTCATCTAAAGGAAAACTATTAATGTGGTTTGAGTTGTCCCATTGATAAATGATATCTATGAGGTGATACAAGCTTGTGATATATGTGGCCTATGTGGCGCAAGAATTTGCACAATTAAAAATAGCCTGTGTAGCGGTTGTTGTTTACAAGATGATTAGTTGTGTGCGTGTGGGGTATTCATTGGGAGGAATAATTTAATTATGTGGAAGTAAATATATGTGTTGTATATTTTGTTAATGTGATAAATACAGGTTATGTCTACGCAATGTAAACACATATGTATGAGGTGAAGTGTAATTTGAAAGTAAGTATCTAATTCGTGGTTAAGGTTGTTTTTAAATAAATAAAATTTCTTTTATCACTTGTTGTGCTCTTAAATATTAATTACATCTTTGTTTTTACTAATGGTCTTAATGACTTTTTAGGAAAAATCATAACAACGTGAGGAGTCCATTGCCGAGTCTAGAGGGTCGATTGGGATGTCATCATGGGTTTTATTTTTATATGTCCTTTAAATTTAAATTGTATTATTCTATGTCATATTCTTGAGTTCAATATTACAGTTTGTAAACAAGCAAGACTCATGGCAGGCCGTACCACTAAGGGGTTTGATGTATTTTTTTTTATATGCTTATTTTTACATAAAGAAAGGTGTATAACAAAAAAATAAACAGGAATTACAGATATTATATGCCGGGTTGGGGTGTTACACAGATCGCTACCGCTGTCCTGGGTTCGAGCTATCCTGTGACAAGAAAGTTATTTGATTGTATGACCCAGAAGGCTCCGTTCCGGCAAAGCTTCCAAACCTCAACTTGTCTGCCACCCCTTTCCAGTTCAATGAAATGTACTTATATAATTACTCGTTATTCAATTTTTCTGCACCAAACAGAGATCTATTTCAGTTTCATTGCCTTGATGGCCCTGGCTACCAAGTGTATTTCATACTTTCTAGCTCGAACATTGAATATTATCCTCTGATATCTTGCAGCAACATTCATAACTTAGAATCGGTGCCCTATAGTATATTTAATCAAAGAGGTGAGCTTCAGTTGAGTTGGTTAAAACCAAATTACAGCTACTGTGAAGCTGAAGGCAAGATAAAATGTGAGGAAACAAACACCACGCTAAGAACACTTATTAGGTCCTCAAATAAAATTTCTATAGCATTGCTGTAGAAGGAAAATGCTATGAGCAATGCTATAAGAATTTTATTTGGGACCTAATGATGTAACTTTAATGTAACTATTAAATTAGTTGTGAAATCTAATGTTAGATGGAGTCCACAACCAATCCAATGATTGTATTAAATTAAGTTTTCAAATTAGGCGTAAATAATATTTGTATAAATAGCAATTGAAAAATGCTATTTACACCAAATTTGAAAACTTAATCAAAAAATCTAATTCAATACGATTATTAAATTAATTATGGACTCTATCTAACGTTGAAACTCACGACTAATTTAATAGTTTTATAAGTTCCTGTGCCATTGCTCATCGTAGAATACCATTTGCCGAATCTGCTTAAATCAATAGAGATAGCAAGACATTGAGGACCCACTAGGTAGGCACTTTGAAATGGCCAGCAGCTTCCTTTTTCTTATTCACTTCTTGCTCTTAGTGTTCTTTCCTCCAAACCTTGAAGCAACTCAAGAAGGTGAGCGCAGGGTATTCAATTTCAGGTGCGGTTACAATGGGCCATCAATCCGATTCCCATTCTGGGTTAAAGCTTTCCANCTACGTGGTAAGGTGATGTACTATCACTAATTAATAATACTAAAACAAATAAGTAGATGAATCCCACAAAGATCTATAATTAATCTGCCATGTAAACAAATAACTTCTCACCCTCCTGTCATATAAGTACAAGTGAAATTCATCTTTCCAATTTAAAATTTTATTATTGGTTGGTGATACCATGTCACCAATAATGACACGATATCACTGTTGTATTTAATATTAACTCCAATTGAAGGTTGATGAAGAATTTTAATGCGGATTCAAAAAACACATAACTTATTAACATCTATATAATAAAATAAGAATGTGTTTGAATTTTATCCCAATCATATTTTCTCCCTCAAAACTATCACTAATCACTTATCTCACTCATTATTCATTTGTCAGATTCAAAAGTCAAATCGTATCACTCATTTTTATCACATATTTAATTATTTATATATTTCTTTTCTAAAAATATCACATCATTTATTTCTATCATATATTTAATTATTTAATATTTGATTAATTTTTAGTTAATATATTTTTAAAAAATTTAATATAATGAGAACGATTTTTTTGATGCTCAAATTTTATATTTTATTGTGCTTTCATGTACGGGTTATGACTAGTTGTGTAATATAAAAGGACCCGAATTTAAAAATCAAACCAAAATTAGTTTTTTTTTTTCAAAAAATACCTGCTATTATATATATAACAGTAGCCATCAAGGTAGCCATGAAAAACATGAAGAAACTGGTGGGTTTTATAGGTGAATGTATGCTCAGACAGCCAAGGGTCAAACCAAAATTAGTTATTATTCCATTGAGTTATACTTTTCAACGAAACGACATAGAGATAATAATTTGCACAATATTTTTAAATTAAAAATACTTTTGATATGGATTTAAAAATCACACAACTTGTTAATCCAATGCAATATAAAAAGGACATGAATTTCAAAGTCATATCAAAATAGTTATTATTTTATTGAGGTATAAAATGTGAGGAAACAAACACTGCGCTAAGAACACTTATTAGGTCCTCAAATAAAATTTCTATAGCATTGCTGTAGAAGGAAAATGCTATGAGCAATGCTATAAGAATTTTATTTGGGGACCTAATGATGTGATTTTAATGTAACTATTAGATTAGTTGTGAGTTCTAATGTTAGATGAAGTCTACAACCAATCCAATAATTGTATTGAATTAGGTCTTCAAATTAGGCGTAAATAGTATTTGTATAAATAGCATTTGAAAAATGTTATTTACACCTAATTTGGAGACTTAATCAAAAAACCTAATTCAATACAATTATTAGATTAATTATAGACTCTATCTAACGTTAAAATTCACGATTAATTTAATAATTTTTTAAGTTCCAGTACCGTTGCTCATTGTAGAATACCATTTGCCGAATCTGCTTAAATCAATAGAGATAGCAGGACATTGAGGACCCACTAGGTAGGCACTTTGAAATGGCCAGCAGCTTCCTTTTTCTTATTCACTTCTTGCTCTTATGTTCTTTCCTCCAAACCTTGAAGCAGCTCAAGAAGGTGAGCGCAGGGTATTCAATTTCAGGTGCGGTTACAATGGGCCATCAATCGGATTCCCATTCTGGGTTAAAGCTTTCCACCCAGATCGCTACCGCTCTCCTGGGTTCGGGCTATCCTGTGATAAGAACAAGCAAACAGTCCTTGATCTTCCCTTTTCTGTGAAGCTATTTGTCAAGAAAATTGGCTATAAATCTCGAGTTATTCGATTGTATGACCCAGATGGCTGCGTTCCGGCAAAGCTTCCATACCTCAACTTGTCTGCCTCCCCTTTCCAGTTCAATGAAATAGACTCATATAATTTCTAGTTATTCAATTGTTCTGCACCAGACAGACAAATGTTTGATTCTGTACCATTCAAACAAATGTTTCTCTCGGTTCCGTGCCTTCGAGCTTCCGCCTACCAAGTGTATGCCATATTGNTAGACTCATATAATTTCTCGTTATTCAATTGTTCTGCACCAGACAGACAAATGTTTGATTCTGTACCATTCAAACAAATGTTTCTCTCGGTTCCTTGCCTTCGAGCTTCCGCCTACCAAGTGTATGCCATATTGTCTTGGAACAACGTTGATGATTTTCCTTTGACATCTTACAGCAACATTCATAACTTAGAAGAATCGGTGCCCTATAATATATTTCACCAAGGAGGTAAGCTTCAGTTGAGTTGGTCGAAACCAAATTGCAGCCTCTGTGAAGCTGAAGGCAAGATTTGTAGATTGAAGAATGATACCACAGAATATGAAACTGAATGTGTTGCCAAATCCAAGACACTCAAAGGTACTTTATTTATTCCATGTTTTGCTTTAACTTCAGTTCACACTTCAGATAGGAAACGTCAAAGAAGGAGCAGAATTATGAGTTACCACTGGCTGCTCAAATAAAAACCTGAAAAACCCAACAGCAATTTGACATTTGCACTATTAACTATTGCAGGTTTTTTTTTTTTTTCCTTGTGATGTGAATTGTTTCAACCAAATGTTTTTGAGCCTCATAGTTGAAAAACAAACTTGGATACACATAATCACACGCACATCGGATAAAACCATGTTAATTATTGAGACTTAAACTCAAAATGGACAAACTCACATCTTACTCCATGTTCTACCACTAAACCAATCTGGATTTACTGTATATGTTATCAATGTGATCTTTAATGAGAAATTTTAAAGTATGTCAGAGGAGGCTCCTGTAAACAAGATTAAAAAATATAGCTGTGGGTGGAGCTATAAAGTGATGAAGTTGTTGAAAATTTTAATTATCAGTGTGGACCTTGGCATGAAGAATCCTGGAGTGCGGTGATTGCTATTAACTAATGTTGTTAGGTTTTTCCGGGTATTGTTATTTTCATAAGCATAAGAAGCTAACAATGTTTTTATTCTTTACAGGTCATGCATTTAAGAAACAATTGTGGGCAGGTGATGTTGTCTTTTGTTTTTGGGGGTGAATGACACTTTGTTTTCTAAGTAATTTTACAATTTTCACTTTATCTTGAAAAGGATTATAAATGTCATATTACATGTTGAATTTCTTGGTAGCATTATACTTGTATCCCCTTTTTTTCCACAAAATTATGCCCTACATTGGGAGATAAGGGACACATTGTTTCCATTTAAAAAAAATTCAAAGTGCAATGTGATACTTTTAGTCTTTAAAAGGATAAAGTGAAAATTTTAAATTAGTTTGGGAAAAAATTAATATTGGCCTATTGGTTTTCCCTTTAGGTGTAATTCTAGGAATCTATTAGAAATACAAGCTTTCTGAACTTATTATGTTTTATGTTCAGGTCTAATTTTAGGTTGCTTTCTTCTTGTAGCAGTTCCTGTACTCTATCATATCTATAGATCAATTAAAATGAAAAAAGAGAATGAAGTGAAAATTGAAAAATTTTTGGAGGATTATAGAGCTCTTTAGCCCACAGGATACTCTTATGCTGATATCAAAAGGATTACAAATCATTTTAGTGATATATTGGGTGAAGGAGGTTACAGAACCGTTTACAAAGGAAGGCTTTCTGATGACATTTTTGTTGCCGTGAAAGTTCTCAACAGTTCAATGGGAAATGGGGACGATTTCATCAATGAAGTTGGAACCATTGGGAGAATTCACCATGTCAATGTGGTTCGTTTGGTTGGGTTTTTGTGCCGATGGATTTAGAAAAGCTCTTGTATATGAGTTCCTTTCGAATGATTCACTGGAAAAGTTCATATCTTCAACAAGCTCTAAAAATATAACTCTTGGTTGGAAGAAGCTTCAAGACATTGCTTTAGGCATAGCCAACGGGATTGAATATCTTCACCAAGGGTGCGACCAAAGAATCTTGCATTTTGATATTAAACCCCATAATATCTTGTTATACCACAACTTCAATCCTAAGATCTCTAATTTTGGTTTGGCCAAGTTGTGTTCAAAAGAACGAAATGATGTTTTTATAACTGCTGCGAGGGGAACAATGGGTTACATAGCGCCTGAAGTGTTATCAAGACATATCGGGAAAGTTTCACATAAGTCGGATGTTTATAGCTTCGGAATGTTATTGCTTGAGATGGTTGGAGGAAGGAAAAGTCTTGATGTTGCAGTGAACAATATACTAGCCAAGAAAACTCTCTAGAGTGGTTATTGTGCGTGCTGGATCTTGCACAATATAAAAACAAGAACAGATCTCTCCTTTGGTGAACTCGAGTGAATCGGTGGAATGGTCAACCACGCTGCTTGGAACAACCTGTGAGATCCTGTGGTAACCTGGAACGGTAATGGGAGACCCTCATGGATCAAAGGAACGATCCAGTAAGGCTGAAGAAAGGTTCCTGGAACAAAGAAGAACAAGTTAGAAGGGCGCCGGAGTGTTTTCCGGCGTATCCCCTCTGACGATCAAGTCAGTCTTTGAGAGAGAGAGGAAGAAGAAAATACTGAGTATATATTGTAGCAAAGGTTTTTTGTTACATACCATCTTGCCTTTTGCGAGGAGTATTTATACCTCAAAATCTCATGATTGCTGTCAGTGTAGTCAGTAGGTGATCATTAGGTACAGGCAGTGTGCGCACTGATTCTGATGAGGAATGCCTTCTCTTTTAACTGCTCAGGATCCCGAGCAATCAATACTGTGTCATCGGGTTGCCGACTGTTCAGTGAGCTCCCTTCGGGGATGACGCAATAAATGCCCAGCCTTAGAGGCATTTATTGCCTTTCAATTCCGAGCCTTACCGCATTGAATGCAGTTTCATCAAGGGAATGACGTAATTAAATGTTTGCTTTCTCAAGTCGTGTGTCAGCAAGGCATGCGGTCTTTCTGTCTCGGATGTGACACAATATGTCACGCGTCCATTCCCTCTGGCTGTGGCCCCTGCCTTCCTGTGCCTTCTGACACCAATTGTGTAAGACGAGATCATGATAGCTAGCATAGCCTAGGCTAGTGACCTATACATCAATAGCCTTTGCTGGAGCAGAGAACGACATCCTGGACGAGGGGGTACATCTCGGTACCGAGGAAGAGGTACATCTCGGAGCCGAGGGAAAGAGCCTAACGACCGATGAACCATATCAAACCGAGGGTACGTGTCGGTACATAAAAAGTATTGGGATGCCACTTGATCTCTATGATCAGCACCTCGGGGGGAGAGGGGACTTGTGACCCGATGGGTACGTGATCTCGATAACAAGGATCAGTGACACCGAGGACATGTATCTTCATCTTGGAGTATTCCGGAAATGTCCCATCAACTACCCCCCAGCTTTCGATCTTCTGACACCGAGGACACGCGTTGTAAGGAGATGAAGGGTTTTGCAACAACCCCAACTGCTTCATCATTGCCCCTAGCCGTTTTCCCTGCTTAGGATGTCGTGCGCATTAAATGCGCCGTTTTGTGCTCTGCGCCCAATGATGGGATAGGTGCTCTATATAAAGGGGTTTCCTCTCTTCTTTTCTCATTTCATCGTTCTGAACTTTTCTTCATAGAGAACCCTTGTCTGAATCTTCGTCGGAGACCTCTTTTCTTTCGTTTGTCAACTGCCCAACCTTTTCACTGAAGCTTTACAGCCAGCAGACCCATCCTTGCTCTGAATATTCTTGGAAGGAGTCGATTCAAGTTTTCCAGAAAAAACCTCTTTTTATACTCTGGTGAGTCTCAGTATCTTCCCTTTCTTTGCCCTCCTGTCTCTTTTGTTTTTTCGATCACCGGATGTGTTTTCTGGTTGCCCTTCAGTGACCAATCCCCGGGAAGCCTTCTTGGGGACTTTCGTGGAAAAGACCCCCTCTATTTTTTATCACTTTTTGAAGATGCCTCGTCGTCGCCCTTCCCCCGAGAACCCTCAGGCTAGTACTTCGAGACCAGGGAAGTATAAAGTAAAAGGTGGTGAACAAATTGATAGGTTTAGGGTTAAGTACCCCGTTCCCCCGAATGTAGACATAGAGGATTATGACCCCGCTGTGCATTCTCGTACCCTCGGTACCGAATACGCAATGCCTTTTTTTATCAAAGCCATCATAGAAGGTGGAATTAGGTTCCCTTTGCCCCCTCTGCTTCTCCAGTTCTTCTCTCATTTTCGCCTCTTTCCCGGGCAGTGTTGCCTTAATGTCTTTAGGATAATTATAAGGGTCCTAGAACTCAATAGGCGTCTTGGGGTAAACGTCGGGCTAAACGATATCTTTTTTTGTTATTCCCTCTTGAGAGTTACGCCTCAANACGTCGGGCTAAACAATATCTTTTTTTGTTATTCCCTCTTGAGAGTTACGCCTCAACAACACTTCTACCTCAAAGCCAGGGACCCATCTATGTACCTCGTTACCCACCTTCCTGACTCGGACAAGGGGTACAAGGATGACCTACTCATCTTCAAGGGATCTTGGCAGAGAGGTGTCGGTCCCGAGTATGACGGCTTGTTATGCCCTTTGGAATGGAGAACAACAAGTACGTCGATTTCTTCGGGTCTATTATTTTGTTTCTGAGATTTTCAACGTGCTCATGACCCACTCCCCTATTTTTGCTTGTGCAGACATCTCCCCTCGGGAAACAGCTCTTCCACCCCGGTCGTTGGTGAACTTTGCGGACCTAGTCACCGTTTGGAGATTCATTGGTAACGACAGGCTCGGCCGGGCTGCCCACATCCTCCTGAATTATACTCCCGGATATAAGAAGTTTTCATAGCTTCCCCAGCCTTTCGAGTCTTCGCGGTGGTCTGAACTCTTCGATCAGGCGATGGGGCAAGAAGTCGAGGAGAACTTGGAAGAAGACCCTGACCGGGCCTCGGAGGTAGAAGTAGAGGGTATAGTTGAAGAGCTCGGGGTCAGAGAGGACTTGGTTCCTTCGNTTGGTAACGACAGGCTCGGCCGGGCTGCCCACATCCTCCTGAATTATACTCCCGGATATAAGAAGTTTTCATAGCTTCCCAAGCCTTTCGAGTCTTCGCGGTGGTCTGAACTCTTCGATCAGGCGATGGGGCAAGAAGTCGAGGAGAACTTGGAAGAAGACCCTGACCGGGCCTCGGAGGCAGAAGTAGAGGATATAGTTGAAGAGCTTGGGGTCAGAGAGGACTTGGTTCCTTCGCACACCGAGGTGGGGACTTCGGGGAGAGATTCGTGACTAGACTTCCAAATCCTACAATCTCTAGACGCCGAGGACGCCCTCGAGGTAGCTATGTCCAGCACGCCCCGCATTGATCTAGGGTTCCTAAGGCAGAGGCAAGCCCTCGCTGCCGGGAAGGGACGAGGATCGACCGGTGGGGCCCCATCTGCAGGGACCAGCGCCACCCCATCCTCAAGAGTCGTCAGTCGGGGTCAAGTGCGTGATCGGGATCCTCAGGTAGAGGAGGAGAAGAGGATCAAACATAGGCACGATGGCCTTGGCAGGGGATCCAGGGCCCCCTCTGCTCAGTATCAAAGTGGGAGAGGTCGTGGGTTGCCCCCTGTTCCTTAGCAACAATAACAGCAGCAGCGGCAACAGCAGACTCCTCCTCCCCTTCCGCCGACAATGGAAGCCGCGGAGTGGAATCCTCGAGCCACTGATCACATGAACCGAGTGANACTTTCGTGGAAAAGACTCCCTCTATTTTTTATCACTTTTTGAAGATGCCTCGTCGTCGCCCTTCCCCCGAGAACCCTCAGGCTAGTACTTCGAGACCAGGGAAGTATAAAGTAAAAGGTGGTGAACAAATTGATAGGTTTAGGGTTAAGTACNCTCGAGCCACTGATCACATGAACCGAGTGATCAGGATCGACGACTCCAGTTTGTAGGACCCCCATGTCGCCAATGCAGTGAGTGAGACGCTGCATTTCGAGACCGACATAGTGGCTCACAGGAGGCGATCAACAAACGTGTTGTTTCGCTCTATCATCCAGAATTCCCTGGTGGTAAGTNTAGAGGATTATGACCCCGCTGTGCATTCTCGTACCCTCGGTACTGAATACGCAATGCCTTTTTTTATCAAAGTCATCATAGAAGGTGGAATTAGGTTCCCTTTGCCCCCTCTGCTTCTCCAGTTCTTCTCTCATTTTCGCCTCTTTCCCGGGCAGTGTTGCCTTAATGTCTTTAGGATAATTATAAGGGTCCTAGAACTCAATAGGCGTCTTGGGGTAAACGTCGGGCTAAACGATATCTTTTTTTGTTATTCCCTCTTGAGAGTTACGCCTCAACAACACTTCTACCTCAAAGCCAGGGACCCATCTATGTACCTCGTTACCCACCTTCCTGACTCGGACAAGGGGTACAAGGATGACCTACTCATCTTCAAGGGATCTTGGCAGAGAGGTGTCGGTCCCGAGTATGACGGCTTGTTATGCCCTTTGGAATGGAGAACGACAAGTACGTCGATTTCTTCGGGTCTATTATTTTGTTTCTGAGATTTTCAACGTGCTCATGACCCACTCCCCTATTTTTGCTTGTGCAGACATCTCCCCTCGGGAAACAGCTCTTCCACCCCGGTCGTTGGTGAACTTTGCGGACCTAGTCACCGTTTGGAGATTCATTGGTAACGACAGGCTCGGCCGGGCTGCCCACATCCTCCTGAATTATACTCCCGGATATAAGAAGTTTTCATAGCTTCCCCAGCCTTTCGAGTCTTCGCGGTGGTCTGAACTCTTCGATCAGGCGATGGGGCAAGAAGTCGAGGAGAACTTGGAAGAAGACCCTGACCGGGCCTCGGAGGCAGAAGTAGAGGGTATAGTTGAAGAGCTCGGGGTCAGAGAGGACTTGGTTCCTTCGCACACCGAGGTGGGGACTTCGGGGAGAGATTCGTGACCAGACTTCCAAATCCTACAATCTCTAGACGCCGAGGACGCCCTCGAGGTAGCTATGTCCAGCACGCCCCGCATTGATCTAGGGTTCCTAAGGCAGAGGCAAGCCCTCGCTGCCGGGAAGGGACGAGGATCGACCGGTGGGGCCCCATCTGCAGGGACCAGCGCCACCCCATCCTCAAGAGTCGTCAGTCGGGGTCAAGTGCGTGATCGGGATCCTCAGGTAGAGGAGGAGAAGAGGATCAAACATAGGCACGATGGCCTTGGCAGGGGATCCAGGGCCCCCTCTGCTCAGTATCAAAGTGGGAGAGGTCGTGGGTTGCCCCCTGTTCCTCAGCAACAACAACAGCAGCAGCGGCAACAGCAGACTCCTCCTCCCCTTCCGCCGACAATGGAAGCCGCAGAGTGGAATCCTCGAGCCACTGATCACATGAACCGAGTGATCAGGATCGACGACTCCAGTTTGTAGGACCCCCATGTCGCCAATGCAATGAGTGAGACGCTGCATTTCGAGGCCGACATAGTGGCTCACAGGAGGCGATCAACGAACGTGTTGTTTCGCTCTATCATCCAGAATTCCCTGGTGGTAAGTTTCATCGTTGCTTCAGACTCTTTTTTTTTTTTTAGCCACTTTTCCTTTTAGTGACATGCCTTTTTCTCTGCAGGCCACCCAACAGATCTTCATAATAGCGACGCGATATCATGGGGCTAGGATGGACCTCCAACGGGTCCGAGAGCAGAAGGAAGAAGTGGAGGGTGCCCTTGCCAGTGCCAATGAGGACGTAGCTGCCAGGGATTCCACCCTCGTAGGGCAGGCTGCTCAAATTGAGCAACTCCTCAAGGAGGCCGAGTTGGCTAAGGTCAGCGCTGAAAAGCTAAGTGTTGCCCTTGCCGACGCTAAGGGGAGGATCACAGAGCAGAAGCAGCGGCTCTCTGCGGCGGAGGAGAGGGCTGTTGGCTCAGAGGAAAGCTGTCTGGCTCTGACCCAGGAGCTGGATAGGATCAGGACCGAGGCACAGAACAGGAAGTCCGAGGAGCAACTCCGAGAAGAGTTCGCCGATGACGTGCTCCTTGTTCTTGAGGAAAACAGCAAGGAGTTCTTCAAGAATGGATGGGACGAGGCGCTCTAGTCTGCTGGAATCCCGTCAGACTCTCCGCTCTTCCAGATGCACAAGTACGTGCCCTCGGCGGAGATGGAATGGGCCGAAGCGGAGATTGCTGTCGAGGGCGAGATTCCAACGCTGGTGCAAGTTTCGGCGGATTTGCCTGAGGCGGTAATAGTGGATTTGTCGGACGAGGCCTTCCCGGACCAAGACCCGGACCATAATATTCCTCAGGGTCTCTCTGTTGCCGAAGTACCTCCCGCTCTGCCTGCTCCCGAAGCTGCTCAACCTTTGTACGCTGATTCGCCCTCGACGGATGTTTTGGAGATGCCCAGGGCAAGATAAAAAACTTTTTTTTTCTTTTCGATTGTACTTTTTCTTTTTTTGTAGCTCTTGGGGACGTAAAGTCCTTTTTTTTGAAATAAAGCTCGAGTACTTATACTTTCTTGCGTACACACCTTTTTATTTTTTTGAACTGTATTCAGGGCCTTGCTCATTCAAGAGGCTTGCTCTTGTGTTTGCTTCGGAGGCAGGAGTTCTTGAACTCTGTCCCCAGGGCCTTGCCCTTCCAGGAGGCTTGCTCTTGTGTTTGTTTCGGGGGCAGGAGTCCTTGAACTCTGCCCCCAGGGCCTTGCCCTTCCAAGAGGCTTGCTCCTGTGTTTGCTTCGGGGGCAGGAGTTCTTGAACTCTGTCCCCAGTGCCTTACCCTTTATCCTTGTCGTTGGCAAGCACATAAGGAGATAATACTCAAAAATAAATATTTCTTTAGATTTATCACATTCCACGGTCGCATTATAAGTTTTTCATCCATATCTTCTAATCTATATGACCCGGCGCCTCCGATAGATATCACTTTGTAAGGCCCTTCCCAGTTAGGTCTCATTTTCCCTTCTGTTGGGTCACGGGTATTGGCCATTACCCTTCTAAGGACCAGATCGCCGATTCGGAATTCTCGCGCCTTGATCCTTTTGTTGTACAGTTGGGAAATCTTTTCCTGATACTTGGTTATTCTCCAGGCGGCTGTCTCCCTTTTTTCTTCCACTAGATCCAAATCCAGTCCAAGCTGACGGTCATTTCCCCCTACGTCGAAAGCTTAGGTCCTTATGGTCGGGAGTCCTACCTCGAGAGGTATGATTGCTTCCACTCTGTAAGCCAGAGAGTATGGGGTTTCTCCTATTGAGGACTAGGGGGTGGTCCTGTACACCCACAAAATGTTTAATAGCTCATCCGCCCATTTTCCCTTGGCTTTCTCCAACCTCTTCTTGATTCCATTGATAATTGTTTTATTGGAGGCCTCTGCCTACCCGTTGGTTTGGGGGTAGGCAGGGGTGGAGTAGAAATTACGGATTCTGAGTTGCTCGCAGAAATACTTGAAACGTCCGCCGGTGAATTGAGTCCCGTTATTCGACACCAGTGTCCGGGGAATCCCGAATCTGATGACTATGTTCTCCCAGACGAACTTTTTAGCATCTATGTCACGGATGTGAGTCAACGGCTCCGCCTCAACCCACTTGGTGAAATAATCTGTGGCCACAATGAGGAACTTCCTGTTTTCAGGAGCCTTAGGCAGGGGTCCAACTAAATCGAGTCTCCACTGGACAAATGGCCAAGGGTTGGTCAGGGGGTGCAGGTCCCTCGCGGGTTGCCTGATTGCAGGGGAGAAATTTTGACATTGGTCGCATTTTTGGACGTATGCGCTCGCATCCCTTTGCATTCGCGACCACCAATATCCCTGAGACATGATGCGGTGTGCCATCGATCGCCCCCCAGAGTGCCCCCCCCACATATTCCTTCGTGCACCTCATAGAGAAGGTCTTCCACCTGGTCCTCTTGGACGCACAATAAGTATGGTCCTGAGAAAGACCTCCGATACAACTTCTGATTCGGAAAGACCCAAAATCTCGGGGCTTTGAGTTTTATCTTCCTTGCTTCCCTTGGACACTCCGGGAGGTCTCCTGTTGTTAGGAACCTGAGAAAGGGATCAATTCAGCTAGGCGGCTTATGTGCGTCCTGGACGACCATTGTCTCAGGAGCATGGTCTATGCAGGATGCAGGAAGATATTCTATAGTGATCCTGCGCGACTGAGAGGAATCCACCGTCGAGGCTAGATAAGCCAGGGCGTCGGCATGCGTGTTCTTGTCTCAGGACACTTGTTTGATCTCAATACTTCCGAATCTTCGGATCACAGTTGTCGCCTGGTGATGGTAAGCCTTCATCCTAAGGTCCCTTGTCTCAAACTCTCCGTTAGCTTGGTTGACTACCAGCATGGAATCGCAATGCACGATCAAGTTCGTAACTCCAGTTGCCTCAGCTAACCGAAGTTCTGAGATGAGGGCCTCGTATTCAACTTCGTTATTCGACGCTTTGAATCCCAGCCGAACGGCCTGTTCCGCGACAATCCCATCTGGAGAGATCAGCAAGATATTGGTCTCGGANCCACATATTCCTTCGTGCACCTCATAGAGAAGGTCTTCCACCTGGTCCTCTTGGACGCACAATAAGTATGGTCCTGAGAAAGACCTCCGATACAACTTCTGATTCGGAAAGACCCAAAATCTCGGGGCTTTGAGTTTTATCTTCCTTGCATCCCTTGGACACTCCGGGAGGTCTCCTGTTGTTAGGAACTTGAGAAATGGATCAATTCAGCTAGGCGGCTTATGTGCGTCCTGGACGGCCATTGTCTCAGGAGCATGGTCTATGCAGGATGCGGGAAGATATTCTATAGTGATCCTGCGCGACTGAGAGGAATCCACCGTCGAGGCTAGATAAGCCAGGGCGTCGGCATGCGTGTTCTTGTCTCAGGACACTTGTTTGATCTCAATACTTCCGAATCTTCGGATCACAGTTGTCGCCTGGTGATGGTAAGCCTTCATCCTAAGGTCCCTTGTCTCAAACTCTCCGTTAGCTTGGTTGACTACCAGCATGGAATCGCAATGCACGATCAAGTTCGTAACTCCAGTTGCCTCAGCTAACCGAAGTTCTGAGATGAGGGCCTCGTATTCAACTTCGTTATTCGACGCTTTGAATCCCAGCCGAACGGCCTGTTCCATGACAATCCCATCTGGAGAGATCAGCAAGATATTGGTCTCGGACCCCTTACTATTTGACGAACCGTCCACACACAAAAGTAATGGTGATCCTTCACAATTTGTTGGAGACGCTATGTCGGGAGGAGGCAGTCTTTCTAGAACGGGATGTTCCCCCGAAAACTCAGCTATGAAGTCTGCCAATACCTGACCCTTTACTGCGATTCAAGGTTTGAAATGAATGTCGTGCTCCCCCGGCTCCACTGCCCACTTGGAAATCCTTTCGGAGAGCTCCATTTTCCTCAAAATGGCCTTTAAGGGCTGATCGGTAAGGACGGTAATTGGTTGCGCCTGGAAATAATGCCTCAGTTTTCTTGCGGTGGTGACCAGGGATAGAGCCAATTTCTCTAGGGGCAGGTATCTCGTCTCTGCGTCCAGGAGCGCCTTGCTTCTGTAATAAATCGGCTTCTGGCGGTGCTCATGCTCACGAATGAGTACCCCGCTTATCGCAAATTCAGACACGGCCAAGTACAAGAAGAGCATTTTTCCCTGGATAGGGACGGATAAGGTCGGGAGAGTCTTTAGGTATTCCTTGATTCCAGCTAGGGCGTCTTCGCACCCCTGGCTCCACATATCCTTCCCAGCACTCTTGATTGCTCCAAAAAAGGGTTTGCATTTGTTTGAGGAGCGTGAGACGAAACGGTTAAGTGCTTCTAGCATCCTCGTGAGCTTTTGGACTTTCCGGACAGTTCGGGGGCTCTGGATGTCCAGGATCGCTTGAATCTGATCCAGGTTAGCTTCGATTCCTCGTTGGCTGACCAGATATCCGAGAAATTTATCCGATTCCACTCCGAAAACACACTTTGCCGTGTTCAGCTTCAGCCCGTACTCCCTGAGGGTAGAGAAGGTATCTGCCAAATCTGTCAGATGATCACAACTTCGTTTGCTCTTCACCAGCATATCGTCAATGTAGACCTCCATGGTGTTGCTGATCTGCTTTTTGAACATCCGATTCATCAGCCTTTGGTATGTCGCCCCGGTATTCTTTAGTCCAAACGACATCACTTTGTAATAGTAAACTCCCTTCGGAGTGATAAATGCCGTTTTTTCCTGATCTGAGGGATGGAGAGGGATCTGGTGATATCCCGCTCGGGCATCCAGGAAGTCCATGCGTTCATATCTGGCAGTGGCATCCACTAGCTGGTCCACCTTTGGTAGGAGGTAGTCGTCCTTGGGACATGCCTTATTTAGATCTATGAAGTCTACGTAGACACGCCATTTTCCCCCCTTCTTCTTTGCGCAAACCGTGTTAAACAGCCATTCTGGGAACTGTATCTCTCGAATGGCGTTGGCCTTCAGGAGTTTGTCGATTTCTTCGTTGACCGCGCAGGCGTGATGCGAGGCCATACGTCGTGGCTTTTGTTTGACTGGCTTGTGCTCCGGGTCAACATGTAGCTTGTGCGTGATTATCTCGAGGTCTACCCCTGTCATTTTCATTGCATTCCAAGCGAACACGTCCGCATTTCCCCTTAGGAACTCAATCATCTCCTCTTGTTCAGCTGCGGGCATCGCGATTTCAACTAAGAAATGTCTTTCTTCTTCTCCCTCCACCAAGGGCACCTTCCGGAGGTCCTCTACCGACCGCTCAGTTGGGTCTATCCGGGGGTCGTCCATTCCTGGACGCTCGGATTGTGATTGTTATTTCTCCATGATCTCTTCCGGGGCTCGCCCCTTTTCTTGGGTGAACGCCCCGGCTCTAACAGCTGAATAAAAATATTTTTTTGCGAACTCTTNTGGACGCCCGGACTGTGATTGTTATTTCTCCATGATCTCTTCCGGGGCTCGCCCCTTTTCTTGGGTGAATGCCCCGGCTCTAAAAGCTGAATAAAAATATTTTTTTGCGAACTCTTGGTCCCCCTGGATCTCCATGATACCTTCTGGCGTGACAAATTTTAGTTTCTGGTGGTAAGTGGAGTGCACCGCTCCCAACGCATGCAGCCATGTTCGCCCCATGATCACGTTGTAGGGAGAGTCCGTATCAATTACAACAAACTCGGTGTTGATGACGAAGGGACCCGTGACAACTGGCAATGTGATTTTGCCTACGGGCAGGGCGAACGAGCCGTTGAATCCGATGAGGGGTGTCCTGACCTTGGTGAGGTCCTTGAGGCCAAGACCCATCCGTTTTAAAGTCTCGGAGTACATCATTTCAGAGGCACTTCCAGAGTCTATCAACACCTTTTTGACGTCGAATTTTCCTATCTTTAGGGTCAAGACGAGGGCGTCGTTATAAGGAGTCACTACGCCTGTCAAGTCCGTGTCGGAGAACGTGATGCTGGGCTCAACAGTCCTGACCCTTTTACTGGGTGGCCCCCCATCATCCTTGGCTACCTTCCTTGTAAAAGCTACCCTCTTGAGGTCGGACTCGAGTTCCTTGGACGTGGGGCGATCCAGGGGACATACATGGATGACATCTATGACGTTGTCCGGCTCCTCAGTTGGGGCAAGGGTGTGTCTCTCTTCTAGCCTAGGCTCTATGTATTCTTTCAAGTATCCGTCTTGGACCAATCTTTCCAAGAACGATTTGTATGCCCTGCAGCTTTCGGTGCGATGTCCGAAATCTCGGTGATAGGAACACCTAACCTTTTGATCACGGGTGGAGGGATTGCTCTGCATCCTGGACGGCCACTTGAAGAACGGCTCATGCTTGATTTTATGGAGCAACTTGAAGATGGGTTCCTTGAACATAGTGTGAACTCCTTTGGACGAACCCCATGGAGGGGGTAGCAATCCCTTTCGGGGAGTATCTTCCCGCTCCCTCTCCTTTCGCTTAGATTGGAGGGTTCGGCCTTTGCTGCTTCCCATCTCGTCCTCAATCCTTGAGTATTTGTTTATCCGGGCCATCAGCTCGCCCATATCCGAGGGAGTCTTCTTGGTCAAGGATCGGTACAGGTCCGTGTTCCTCGCCAAGCCGAGCCTGAAAGACGCCGCTGCCATTACTTCCGAGCAGCCTTCTACCTCGTTTACCTCTTCCCAGTATCAGATGACATACTGGCGGAGGGTCTCGAATTCCTTACGTCTGAGCGTTAGCAATGATCCAACGTCTTTGGGTCGCTTACTCCCTGTAATGAATCGAGCCAGGAACTGCCTCGTCAATTCCTTCCACGANCGTTTACCTCTTCCCAGTATCAGATGACATATTGGCGGAGGGTCTCGAATTCCTTACGTCTGAGCGTTAGCAATGATCCAACGTCTTTGGGTCGCTTACTCCCTGTAATGAATCGAGTCAGGAACTGCCTCGTCAATTCCTTCCACGATCCAATACTATTGGGGGGGAAGCACCTCGAACCACTTCATCGCAGAGTCCCCCAAGCTCATAGGAAACACTCGGCAGAGGAACCGTTGGTCCGAATGATAGAGGGATATCATCTACTTGTATTGCCTAAGATAGGCTTCGGGATCGGACCGCCCGTCATAAGTTTCGGCACGACAAACTTTCTTGAAACCTCCATCTCTTCGATCTCCCTGGTAAAGGGTGTTTGCATGACTTCGTCTTCGGCCTCATCCTGGACCGCCTTACTCTTTTTTCTGGATTTCAACTGGGCTCTGAGATCAATTTTCTCCCTGACGGGATGTCTTCTAAAGTCTTTGAGTTCATCAATAGGCCCCCCATTCCCTGGGCGCCGTGTGGATAGGGTAGAATCCTCCTCGGACTCATCTCCCTTNTCAGGGTCAAGACGAGGGCGTCGTTAAAAGGAGTCACTACGCCTGTCAAGTCCGTGTCGGAGAACGTGATGCTGGGCTCAACAGTCCTGGCCCTTTTACTGGGTGGCCCCCCATCATCCTTGGCTACCTTCCTTGTAAAAGCTACCCTCTTGNCGGAGGTCGTCTCGGGCTAACGGCCTTGCCTTCTTGGAATGGTCGTTATGAGGGTGTTCATTGGCTCTCGATCGCTTTGGGGCCCTGGAGCTTTCTGCCTTGTTGTTTAGATGATTCCTTAGATCGTTCGTTTCCGCCTCCCGGGCGGGGAGCCCACAAGAGAGGAATGAGTCCCTCGACCCNCTCTCTTCTAGCCTAGGCTCTATGTATTCTTTCAAGTATCCGTCTTGGACCAATCTTTCCAAGAACGATTTGTATGCCCTGCAGCTTTCGGTGCGATGTCCGAAATCTCGGTGATAGGAACACCTAACCTTTTGATCACGGGTGNCGGCTTAGGACGTTTACATTGTCCTTTTCCAGTTATCGTAATCTATCGCCAAACTTTTCTTTGATCACCTCTGCCAGCTGACGAGCCAGGGGGGCTGATCCTCCTGACCTGATTCCCANGAGTGGAGGGATTGCTCTGCATCCTGGACGGCCACTTGAAGAACGACTCATGCTTGATTTTATGGAGCAACTTGAAGATGGGTTCCTTGAACATAGTGTGAACTCCTTTGGATGAACCCCATGGAGGGGGTAGCAATCCCTTTCGGGGAGTATCTTCCCGCTCCCTCTCCTTTCGCTTAGATTGGAGGGTTCGGCCTTTGCTGCTTCCCATCTCGTCCTCAATCCTTGAGTATTTGTTTATCCGGGCCATCAGCTCGCCCATATCCGAGGGAGTCTTCTTGGTCA
>CAUOFW020004669.1:0-148589 GCA_963454935.2 Ilex paraguariensis | reverse complement strand
TAGTCGTTTCCCACAGACGGCGCCAGATTGTGCGTGCTGGATCTTGCACAATATAAAAATGAGAACATATCTCTCCCTTGGTGAACTCAAGTGAATCGGTGGAGTGGTCAACCACGCTGCTTGGAACAGCCTGTGAGATCCTGTGATAACCTGAAACGGTAATGGGAGACTCTCGTGGATCAAAGGAACGATCCAGTAAGGCTGAAGAAAGGTTCCTGGAACAAAGAAGAACAAGTTAGAAGAGCGCCGGAGTATTTTTCAGCGTATCCCCTCCGACGATTAAGTCAGTTCTTTAAAAAAAAAGAAGAAGAAAACATTGTATGATGGTTAAGAGAGGGTTTTATTTCGTACCCTTTTCTGTGTTTGTAAGGATAATTTATACCTTAAAAACTCATCATTGCTGACAGTGNACCGAGTTTGTATTGTAGCAAAGGTTTTTTGTTGCATACCATCTTGCCTTTTGCGAGGAGTATTTATACCTCAAAATCTCATGATTGCTGTCTGTGTAGTCAGTAGGTGATCATTAGGTACAGGCAGTGTGCGCACTGATTCTGATGAGGAATGTCTTCTCTTTTAACTGCTCGGGATCCCGAGCAATCAATACTGTGTCATCGGGCTGCCGACTGTTCAATGAGCTCCCCTCGGGGAGGACGCAATAAATGCCCAACCTTAGAGGCATTTATTGTCTTTCAATTCCGAGCCTTACCACATTGAATGCAGTCTCATCAAGGGAATGACGTAATTAAATGCTTGTTTTCCCAAGTCGTGTGTCAGCAAGGGCATGCGGTCTTTCTGTCGCGGATGTGACACAATATGCCATGCGTCCATTCCCCATTGGCTGTGGCCCCTGCCTTCTTGTGCCTTCTGACACCAATTGTGTAAGACGAGATCATGATAGCTAACCTAGCCTAACCTNTTCATTCCCCATTGGCTGTGGTCCCTGCCTTCTTGTGCCTTCTGACACCAATTGTGTAAGACGAGATCATGATAGCTANTCCATTCCCCATTGGCTGTGGCCCCTGCCTTCTTGTGCCTTCTGACACCAATTGTGTAAGACGAGATCATGATAGCTAACCTAGCCTAACCTAGGCTAGTGACCGGTACATCAATAGCCTCTGCTGGAGCAGAGAACGGCATCCTGGACGAGGGGGTACATCTCGGTACCGAGAAAGAGGTACATCTCAGAGCAGAGGGAAAGAGCCTAGCGACCGATGAACCATATCAAACCGAGAGTACGTGTCGGTACATAAAAAGTACTGGGATGCCACTCGATCTCCATGATCAGCACCTCGGGGGGAAAGGGGACTTGTGACCCGATGGGTACGTGATCTCGATAACAAGGATCAGTGACACCGAGGACACGTGTCTTCATCTTGGAGTATTCCGAAAATGTCTCATCAGTTATATAATCGCTTAAACCAAGGTGAAGAGCTACGAATTCGGATTGAGGAAGATGGAGATGTTGAGATAGTGAGAAAGCTTACTATAACTGGACTGTGGTGTATTCAATGGTATCCGACAGAACGTCCTTCAGTGAAAACTGTGGTTCAAATGTTGGAAGGAGAAGAAGACAACTTAACCATGCCTCCTAATCCTTTTGCTGCTACACGTTCAACAAGAGTAAATGCAAACACACCAACAAGAAGACCTCTTCAACAAGAGTTGGCAGTTATCGGAGAACTAGAGTTAAAATCTGAAGGCACCATAGTTTGCTAGATAACAAAGATCGTCATGTACTGAATCATGCATTAATGTAGATTACCTAGGTTTGGATTTAGCTTCTCAAACTCTTGAATTTGTGGCAATTCAGAACTTGTAGAGAAATTATGATTGCCCAATCTGTAATAACTAAATATTACTGTTAGCCCTTGTTTGGTATGAATGAAAATGGGATGGATGGAAAATGTTGAGGAATCAATAATAATGCCAGTAGCCCTAAATGGCCAAAAGTTAGCAGGGAAGTTATGGGGCGAATTACATAGATAACCTTCTCAAACATTTGCAATTGGTATTTTAACATGGTATTTGAGATGAAATTTTGTGTTCGAGTCTCATCACTCAGACCAATTCATAAGACTAGCAAATGGGTGATCCAAAAATCTAGCTGCATGTGAAAGAGTGTCTTAAAGTATATAACACAACGACTCTGTGATATTTACGACTTGCATAAAAAACACTCCCCATCTGTAACGGACATTAGAAACTCTTAACAAAAAATGATGACACCAGCCAACTAATGCCCAATGTTTCTAGAAATGTACTAATTAGTCCTGAACCACCCTTTCCAAATGGATTACAACATTAACTTTAAGCACCACGACACAACACCCAAGGCCCACCCACCACTATAAGCACCACCACCCAACACCACTTTGACCACCACCACTTTCACTCTCAACCTATGTCAATCTCATTGATCAAAAAGTGGTGCCAAGGACCACCATCCTCAAACTACAACCATACGGTCCATACCAATCCGGAGTACCGATCTTTTGGGCCCAGGATTGGAGGGGTTTAGAAGTGTGTTTGATTTGGGATTTTATTTTAATTTTAATTTAGTAGGTCACAGGTAGGACCAGAATTTTATAATTTGGGGGCCTGACAAAAATAACTACATAGCTAAAAATGTTATTGTATAAGATTATTGAACTAGTTATTTTTATTGCCAAATTTTTACTTTTATAAAACTTATAAAATCAACTTTTATATGATATAAATTGAAAAAACTAGTATAGGCCATAAAATCTAAAAATTGATTATTTCTTAGTATCGTAAAATTAACTTATGACAATATCAGAGTTCACTTATTCTCTCTTACATTATATGATGCAATGATTACCAATAAATTATTATCGTAAGTATTATTTTCACGTGATACTATCATAAATATCACTTTGACCATGAATTATTATGATNAGTTCACTTATTCTCTCTTACATTATATGATGCAATGATTACCAATAAATTATTATCGTAAATATTATTTTCACGTGATACTATCATAAATATCACTTTGACCATGAATTATTATGATATATGTCACTCGTATAACCAAACTAGTTTTCTTTCTTCTTTTTTATTTTTTTTCCCTCGGGTCACAAGACTCGTAGTAGTCTAGAACACGGTGCAAGAGAANATTGGTTTTCTTTCTTCTTTTTTATTTTTTTTTCCCTCGGGTCACAAGACTCGTAGTAGTCTAGAACACGGTGCAAGAGAATTGACTATATAGAATTGAGAAAAAGTTACGCATTGAATTCCTCAAGACTCGTACTAATTACGATTTTTTTAAAAAAATTATTTTTTTTGATTTTATTTCAATAAATAATAAAATAGAACATAAATTTTAATTATAAATGTAAAATATTTGATATTCTATCTTGATTGAAGTATTTTTAATCTAAATATAACATTTTAAATTTGAGGAGTCTAAGTATTATACTCTTACAAATTTCAGAGGTCTGAGTGTAATTTATTAACATATATATTAACGGACATTAATAGAAGGGGTCTAATTGTTACACGTGTATGAATTTCAGAAGGTCTGTATGTAATATTTTAAATATCAAGAAATTTAAATAATGAAGTGACAAATTTTAAGATATCTGAATATAAAACTCCCAATAACATTATGTGCATTCATTCATGTGAATGTAAAATATTTTGCATGGAATACCATTATGTGTGATGATGTTGTTTTTAGCGGTGATTCGATGCCTAGCATTAACATGTCGGTTTGCATATATGCTCATGGATTACAATTTTCCCATATGATATACAAGGATTGATCATGGTTGATGGTGTGCATTGTACAATTTAACAGAACTTGTGATCTCTAGGAATTGAGGGATTACTGAATGATTTAATCGGAGCTCGTAAACTCTCAGGATTTGGACAAGAAAAATGTAGGATTGCACACAAAAAATTTATAGTAGTTCACCAGTTCGAGAGTTCGGTTACTCCACTCTCAAAGGAGTCTCTTATTCTTGGAGAAGATTTATTAATAAACAAGAGAATTACACAAAGTATTTTCTTAAGCTAGTTGTTTGTCTTTTTCATTGTGAGGTATATGCCTCTTATTTATAGTCTTCTAGAGCCTCCCTGATTTCTAACATGATCCTTGTCCTTTGTCCTTGTAACCATTGGACCTATCATGTAATTGTCATGGATAGCATTGAGATGATTGTGATTTCCTTATATAATTATAAGACTGCTACGATTAGTATGTGACACTTGAGTGGAAGTTAGCTGTTATCCTTTCTGTTCTTACGGGGGTGCCGTTGTTGGAGAGAGTGGTTGACCTCATCATCCCTTGATTATTTGATTGATCCGAGCTTAGAATAATCGAGCTAAATTCTAGAGTTCAATCTTAGACATTTTAAATATCATTGATGGTTAACTATAATTTGTCTCTACGGCAACAAATTGTTTCCCCCAACAAAATTGTTTGATGACAACGAAACTTGAAATTCGAATCACCATAACCTACCTAATATTAAAAGAATATACATTGAAACACGGTTAAAAATTTGATACGCATAAGAGAGTAAAATAATCCATCGGAGAGAAGATGCAAAAATGGTGGACTAAAAAGAGTCTCCTTTCTCTCTCTAGAATTTTACACCCGAGCAGCAAATCTCAGCCAGGAAAAACTACCGTCTCTTTTATCTACGACTACTACTTTCAGAAATTCTCTTATCAATCCAAGTCCTCACCCAAAAAACTTGTAAAGCCAATACCATTTGAAACCGAGCCCTCCAAGCCGCTCATGGATTGACTACAAAAACCCAATTTCTTCTTCAATTTTTTTGTTTTCAGACCCTATTTTGAACCAATCCTCTAAACCCAGACCATTTCCCTGAGCCATCCCTCAAGGCTACTCATTAACGTCCTGCAAATCATACCTTCACACCCAAAACCCAAATACCTCAATACAAAGAAAATCGAATACCAATCCCTAAAACCTTTCATCAAAGACTTGTGCTAAATTCACATCCCCTCAGTAGGTATGGAGGGTGAGTCAAGCTCTCAGAGAACAAATTAATATTAGGAATTCAAAAATAAAGAATGTGAGAAGATTGGTTATGTTGTCTCCTTTATTTATACTAGGAATTCAAATTTTAAATTTAAGAGTAGGTAATGCAAAATTTGAATTTGTTGAGATGATAAGATAATCAAAATACAGAATAAATCCAAATGACATGACAAGTGCAAGGTTGAGAGAGAAACATGTCAGGTGAAAAGTTGAGAAACAAAAAAGTTTGGAAAAGGAGAGAGAAAACAGAAAGATAAATTGCGGTTATCTCTGTCAACTAATATAGTGCATTTGGCTGAGGTGTTAAGTTTCTGACATTGTCTGAATTTTTTATGAGGTGGACACTCTTGATCGGCGGTGAGTACCGTATGAGCATGCCAGCTAGGTACTCTACGAGCATGAAAATTTTTAGGGCGTGTCTGATTTTTTTTTCGAAAATTATTTTTTATTTTCAAAATTTTAAAAATATTAAAAAATATCTTTGCTTAGTATTTTTGTTCTCAAATTTTTGAAAAAAAAAGAGATTTGAAGCCTAAAAATAAAAAACAAGACTGACTTGTTTTCTGATACATTTCTTGAAAATTTTGAAAACATGGAGATAAACTGGCTTGAAAATTTTAATGAGATCTTTCGTTCAAGTCCCTTTAACAGCAAAATACTTCCTTTTTTTTTTCTCCTTTTTCTTTCTCTCTCTTCACTTTGCTCGGAGTCTTCTTCACCAACATCTTCTTCACCAGCATCTTCTTTATTGTGCTTCAGATCTGTCTCTCTTTCCACTGTGTTTCAGATATACCTCTCTCTTTCTCTTTCGTAACAACTATAGATTCAGATATACACATATCTGAGCACATATTTTTGTGTGTGTGTGTCTATGTGTGCGCGTGTGTTTTGTGGAGACTAAGAGAGGGGAAAGAAAGAGAGAGAGGTGGAAAGTGTGATTATTGTCCAAGCAGATTTTATAATTTTTGTTATTTAAAACTATTTTCAAACATATATAACAAAATATGTTTTGTAATATAAAAATTTTTAAAAATACTTTTTTAAAATTCTTCTCAAAAATAGTTTTCGAATACTGTTTTTTGAGATGCAAACTAAATAGAGGTTTATTCTTTGGAGTTCGTATTTCAAAGAATCTTTGTTAATCACATATTGTACTTTTCGTATTTGATTTNTCAAGTGTCAATACCTGAAGAAAGACAAATTTCCATCTCGAGTAAACGTCAAAAGCACAGGGCCCCATGCTAGCAGAGAAAATGTTCTGTACTACACAGTTGTGATAGGAGATTTGCGCTTGCTGCTACTTCAATTACGATGAGACCGAGATGATACACCTGTGTGGGAATCCATTTTAACTNGCCCCCGAGGTACTTGACATATGGTCAAGTACGTTTTACGAACCGACACGTATCCGTCGGTCTAATATGGTACCTCGGTCGTCATGTACAGCTCCCCTTGGCTCGAGATGTACCTCTCCTCGGTACCGAGATGTACCCCCGTCCNTTTCAGAGGAGGAGGATTTGGTTGGGGACTTATGATACTATTGAGGAGGCAACTAAGGCTGTTGATATGAAGAGGCTAGAATTTGAGTGTATGGCTACTGGTTTTGTCTCTCAACCTTGTGATCAAAACCACCCTGCTGTTTCTGAGGACTCTGGAAGTGTGGTGTCTCACACATCAATTTTTCGGTTCTTGACTTGGAGTCTTTGGCCTCTGCATCAACTTCACAAATCAATGGAAAATCAGTTTATGTATCAGTTTCACTTTTCATAAGAAATGCCAAGGGAACCAGAGAAAACATTTCCAGAACACATTACAACATAAATTAGAGTTAGCCATTTGAAGTGTTCTGGTAGAAAAGTATTACTCTCAAGTGTCAATACCTGTAGAAAGACAAATTTCCATCTCGAGTAAACGTCAAAAGCACAGGGCCCCATGCTAGCAGAGAAAATGTTCTGTACTACACAGTTGTGATAGGAGATTTGCGCTTGCTGCTACTTCAATTACGATGAGACCGAGATGATACACCTGTGTGGGAATCCATTTTAACTGTATAAACACATCCCTGCACAATCAAGTAAGTCAACCACTTTGTAGCTCCTTAAAAGAAAACAAGCATGCAACATATTCTAGTTACACGGAAAGAAGAAAGATTAAACGACTCTGAAATTTGTTTGTACAACTACCATTTGTTTAGAACCAAGTATAATAACGAATACAGTTCAGAAAAACAAAAGCAAGGTACAGAGCGATTTTGTTAAGCTCAGCAAGACCCAGGCATTCTCCCCTACCCTTAAATATCAATCCAACAATTCATACATATAGTCATGTACAATACAGAGCGATTCTGTAAATATCTATGCTCAAAGATGTGGCGACAAAAGGTAAAGATGACTATGATGGAGAAGATAATTTTGGATGTGCGATTAGTAAGGAATAAGAGAGTACATTATAATTTTTCCTCACCACATTAAAGTTGGCCACTGATTATTCGAACTGTTATCCCTTTAGCCTTCGTTAAAAATCAAACTACCATTAAATATAACTGCAGAGTAGCAGCAACAATGCACTGTCAAATGTGGAGAATCATGTTAGTAAAAACTGAAAGCAAGAAACATGATTTAATTCGAATGCATGTTGAAATAAATAGGAACTCAATTGAAACATGATGAAGCAGGTGTGAGGAACATGAATAGGTACTCAAGGGCAGATCTACTTAGTGGGCTTAGGTGGGCTGAAGCAAAGTTAGAAAAAAAAAAATTGACCACTAAATACCAACCCATCCCCTCGCACCCACCCACCCACCCCAACCCAGCCCACCTGCAAAACTTTCCCAAATTCAGTCAATTTACGTCTTCTCTGAGTCACTTCCCCTTCCCCAAAATCAGTCGATCTCTCTCTTCTCTCAGTCACTTCCCCTAAAATTAGTTGGTCTATCTCAGTTTCTTCTCTCTCAGTTTCTTCTCTCTCAGACGGTCTCTCAGTCACCTCCCTCATCCCTCTTCTACCCAAACACCATCCAAATAAGATTTTGAAGACTTCGATGGTTGAGAAAGTCGATCAATCGCGCCCGAAGATTCTAACTCTTTCTTCTCCGGTACAAAAGAGTGTTGATCAGAGTGATATGGAGATGGTTGGGGGATTTCTAAAGAATTGTTACTATTGCAAGAAGAAGATTCTTGAAGATGTTAAAGTTTTCATGTATGGGTAGGGTTTCTCCACTCTTCTGTTCCTTTTTTTTTTTTTTTTTACTTATTTGTGCATTTTGAACTCCATTATTTTTTGAATTTGATTCGGTTAATTTACGTTTATGCTTCGTCTGATTAATTTCAATCTAGTTGTTGGTCCAGTCTCAATAGCCTCTCTTGTCATAGCCACAATGCTTAGTGAGGCGGTTTCTTATACTGAGGAGCCTATTGTTTATCTTCAATTGGCTTTCACTACTATTTTATTTGTTGGTTTATTTTAGGCTGCATTGGGTTTTCTAAGGTATAAACAATTAGTAGCAATCTAAACTTAGTATTGTGGATCTTTTTTTTATGTTCAATATCCATTTTGTTTTATGAGGATTGATGAAATTNCTTGAACCCCACACCGACAAAGAGCAATCCTTTCTGGTATTTTTTCTTTGTGTTGTTAATTTTTGATATATTTGTGAACTTATTCTCATTTTTTCGGTTTCCTATTTGTGGTGGGTGAAATGGATTTTTGGTATTTTTGTGTTAGTCTATTTTGAACTTGATGCGCGTTTTCAAAATTTCGAACCTTGGTGTGTTGATGACAAAGCAAATGGCACTTGATTGGTTGGAAGGTTATGTGAACATGTTAGTTTACCAATTTCGTCCATTTATGCACATAAGTAAAATATTTGCTTTTGCTAAAAATAATTTGTATTTTGTTAGTCATATGAATGCATAGCTTAGCTTGGGATAAACAAAAATCCTAACTGCGCCCTTGTAGGTACTTAATTGAAATGGAGAAATTTATGCTATTGGAGTAATGGAATGAAACTGCACTTACCTGCCTCAACTTATGCCATAGGCCATGATACTGTCACAAATTACTGGAAATTGATGGGACTTTTCTGAAATACTCCAAGATGAAGACACGTGTCCTCGGCGTCACTAAAAATCCTGTTACTGAGATCACGTACCATCGGCTTACAACTCTCTCGCCCCCGAGGTACTTGACATATGGTCAAGTACGTTTTACGAACCGACACGTATCCGTCGGTCTAATATGGTACCTCGGTCGTCATGTACAGCTCCCCTCGGCTCGAGATGTACCTCTCCTCGGTACCGAGATGTACCCCCGTCCAGGATGCCTTTTCTCTGCTCCAGTATAAGCTATTGATGTACAGGTCATTAGCTTAGGCTAGTCTAGGTTAGCTATCATGGTCTCGTCTTTCACAATTGGTGTCAGAAGGCATAGGAAGGCAGGGTTCACAGCCAATGAGGGATGGACGCGTGGCAAATTGTGTCACATCAGAGACAGAAAGATCGCATGCCCTTGCTGACACGCGACTTGGGAAAACAAACATTTAATTACACCATTCCCTTGANTGGAAAATCAGTTTATGTATCAGTTTCACTTTTCATAAGAAATGCCAAGGGAACCAGAGAAAACATTTCCAGAACACATTACAACATAAATTAGAGTTAGCCATTTGAAGTGTTCTGGTAGAAAAGTATTACTCTCAAGTGTCAATACCTGTAGAAAGACAAATTTCCATCTCGAGTAAACGTCAAAAGCACAGGGCCCCATGCTAGCAGAGAAAATGTTCTGTACTACACAGTTGTGATAGGAGATTTGCGCTTGCTGCTACTTCAATTACGATGAGACCGAGATGATACACCTGTGTGGGAATCCATTTTAACTGTATAAACACATCCCTGCACAATCAAGTAAGTCAACCACTTTGTAGCTCCTTAAAAGAAAACAAGCATGCAACATATTCTAGTTACACGGAAAGAAGAAAGATTAAACGACTCTGAAATTTGTTTGTACAACTACCATTTGTTTAGAACCAAGTATAATAACGAATACAGTTCAGAAAAACAAAAGCAAGGTACAGAGCGATTTTGTTAAGCTCAGCAAGACCCAGGCATTCTCCCCTACCCTTAAATATCAATCCAACAATTCATACATATAGTCATGTACAATACAGAGCGATTCTGTAAATATCTATGCTCAAAGATGTGGCGACAAAAGGTAAAGATGACTATGATGGAGAAGATAATTTTGGATGTGCGATTAGTAAGGAATAAGAGAGTACATTATAATTTTTCCTCACCACATTAAAGTTGGCCACTGATTATTCGAACTGTTATCCCTTTAGCCTTCGTTAAAAATCAAACTACCATTAAATATAACTGCAGAGTAGCAGCAACAATGCACTGTCAAATGTGGAGAATCATGTTAGTAAAAACTGAAAGCAAGAAACATGATTTAATTCGAATGCATGTTGAAATAAATAGGAACTCAATTGAAACATGATGAAGCAGGTGTGAGGAACATGAATAGGTACTCAAGGGCAGATCTACTTAGTGGGCTTAGGTGGGCTGAAGCAAAGTTAGAAAAAAAAAAATTGACCACTAAATACCAACCCATCCCCTCGCACCCACCCACCCACCCNTTTTTTCTTTGTGTTGTTAATTTTTGATATATTTGTGAACTTATTCTCATTTTTTCGGTTTCCTATTTGTGGTGGGTGAAATGGATTTTTGGTATTTTTGTGTTAGTCTATTTTGAACTTGATGCGCGTTTTCAAAATTTCGAACCTTGGTGTGTTGATGACAAAGCAAATGGCACTTGATTGGTTGGAAGGTTATGTGAACATGTTAGTTTACCAATTTCGTCCATTTATGCACATAAGTAAAATATTTGCTTTTGCTAAAAATAATTTGTATTTTGTTAGTCATATGAATGCATAGCTTAGCTCGGGATAAACAAAAATCCTAACTCCGCCCTTGTAGGTACTTAATTGAAATGGAGAAATTTATGCTATTGGAGTAATGAAATGAAACTGCACTTACCTGCCTCAACTTATGCCATAGGCCATGATACTGTCACAAATTACTGGAAATTGATGGGACTTTTCTGAAATACTCCAAGATAAAGACACGTGTCCTCGGCGTCACTAAAAATCCTGTTACTGAGATCACGTACCATCGGCTTATAACTCTCTCGCCCCCGAGGTACTTGACATATGGTCAAGTACGTTTTACGAACCGACACGTATCCGTCGGTCTGATATGGTACCTCGGTCGTCATGTACAGCTCCCCTCGGCTCGAGATGTACCTCTCCTCGGTACCGAGATGTACCCCCGTCCAGGATGCCTTTTCTCTGCTCCAGTATAAGCTATTGATGTACAGGTCATTAGCTTAGGCTAGTCTAGGTTAGCTATCATAGTCTCGTCTTTCACAATTGGTGTCAGAAGGCACAGGAAGGCAGGGTCCACAGCCAATGAGGGATGGACGCGTGGCAAATTGTGTCACATCAGAGACAGAAAGATCGCATGCCCTTGCTGACACGCGACTTGGGAAAACAAACATTTAATTACACCATTCCCTTGATGAGACCGCATTCAATGCGGTAAGGCTCGGAATTGAAAGGCAATAAATGTCTCTAAGGCTGGGCATTTATTGCATCCTCCCCGAGTGGAGNAAGGCTCGGAATTGAAAGATAATAAATGTCTCTAAGGCTGGACATTTTTTGCATCCTCCCCGAGTGGAGCTCATTGGACAGTTGGCAGCCCGATGACACAACATTGATTGCTCGGGACTCCGAGCAATTAAAGAAGAGAAGACATTCCTCATCAGAATCAGTGCGCACACTGCCTGTACCTAATGATCACCTACTGACAACACTGACAGCAATCATGAGCTTTTGAGGTATAAATACTCCTCGTAAAAGGCAAGATGGTATGCAACAAAAAACCTTTGCTACAATACACACTCAGTGTTTTCTTCTTCCTCTCTCTCTCNCCAAAGTTCTCAAGTACAAAGAGGAGCTTGATCAAAACTTGGTAGACCTCGTAGGTTTTACAGTGCTTTCAGCTTTGAAACAATACTTTTTTTCTCTCAAAATACAGATGAACAGAATGAATTTGTGTTGAAATTTGCTCTCCAAATGCAAAATGTACAGTTAGGAATTCGAGAGATTGTGTGTGAGATAGAGAGGGGATGGAGCCGGCGAGGACGTGTCGATAGAGAATGTGAGGAGGTGAAATTGGAGAAAATATTCATTGCAAGCTGACACCACCGTTAGAAGACAACAAATAGTCAAAGCGGATTCCACTAATTTTATATGTTGCTGATTAGATTCGGTGATTACCGATAATAATGAAAATAATATAGTTTATTTTACTTATTTTTAATCTTTTAATTGGATGATGACCCTACATGACAGTGGTGACGTAGTATCACCGTTGCATTAAATATTTACTTGTGAAATTGGGAGAAAAATCACTTAATTAGTTTTATGACTTTGGAGTGGGACAAGGACGATGACATGTTTTTCTTTAATTTTAAATGACTTAGTGGCATTTGATGTGGATACGCCAGGAACTCACTTACATCAGTCGCAAACGCCAGTAATCAAACGTCGAATTTCCTTGAATTTTTTGCAATGAGAGTAATAAAGTAGGAGGGAAAGAGAGACCGTAATAGAGTAATTAATGATCTTTTAGTTTTTTTTTCTAAAAAATGTACTTAGTGTCAAATAAATTTTTTAATATATTTTAGCTCAATTAAGTCCAAATTTTTGTATCGACTTTTAAATTTTCCCAAAAAAAAAGGTGATTTGTACCCGATACCCTTTTTTTTGTTTAACAAGGAAAGGGGTTGTAAGGTTCGAATCCATAATCTAATGGTCCAATGGTGGACTAACGTGGCCATTAAACCAACCACTAATCCTTGGCCAGACACTCTAATTGTCTTATATTTTTTCTCAAATTTGTTGTGAGGTCCGGCGAAAAGTAAATATGTTATGACACCCTCTCTTTGGGCACTTATTATTATTAGTTTTCTTTTGTTGATGCACTTATTTCTATCTTCATTAGATAAACCCTTCGTCCCTTAATATTTTCTTCCTCTCTTACCAATTTGTTGCTCTCAAATTTGAGATTGCAGCAATTTGGGCTGGGATGCGTCGTTTGTGTTACAAAGTAGTCTATGTTGCTAGAATCTTCTCATTAATGTTATCTCGAATTTTCCAACACTAGTCACTTTTTTTATGTGCAATGATAGAGCCCTATTATGAGTACAATATATCACTATTTCAATGTGCAATGAAATTTAAATGAATCACAAACCTAAAAAAACATAATACAACCCTAAAGAAGAATGAAACATAACGCCAAAGAGTGTAACTTAAGAGACCAATCCTTACTTTGGTCTGATTTGTTAAAATTAGTCACCTTTAAAACATAAGCTGGGCAACTAATAAATCTCTCTTTGATATGCTTAAAATGTTTTCCTTTTTATGAAAATCAAAACAAATTAATGATTGAGTGTTGAAGTTCATATGTTTCAATGTATTTTAGAATATAGAAAACTTGTTTCGATATGTTTTTATAAATGTATTAGAAAGTGTGGAAATAAGCNTTGGGATAAACAAAAATCCTAACTGTGCCCTTGTAGGTACTTAATTGAAATGGAGAAATTTATGCTATTGGAGTAATGGAATGAAACTGCACTTACCTGCCTCAACTTATGCCATAGGCCATGATACTGTCACAAATTACTGGAAATTGATGAGACTTTTCTGAAATACTCCAGGATGAAGACACGTGTCCTCGACGTCACTAAAAATCCTGTTACTGAGATCACGTACCATCGGCTTACAACTCTCTCGCCCCCGAGGTACTTGACATATGGTCAAGTACGTTTTACGAACCGACACGTATCCGTCGGTCTAATATGGTACCTCGGTCGTCATGTACAGCTCCCCTTGGCTCGAGATGTACCTCTCCTCGGTACCGAGATGTACCCCCGTCCAGGATGCCTTTTCTCTGCTCCAGTATAAGCTATTGATGTACAGGTCATTAGCTTAGGCTAGTCTAGGTTAGCTATCATGGTCTCGTCTTTCACAATTGGTGTCAGAAGGCATAGGAAGGCAGGGTTCACAGCCAATGAGGGATGGACGCGTGGCAAATTGTGTCACATCAGAGACAGAAAGATCGCATGCCCTTGCTGACACGCGACTTGGGAAAACAAACATTTAATTACACCATTCCCTTGATGAGACCGCATTCAATGCGGTAAGGCTCGGAATTGAAAGGCAATAAATGTCTCTAAGGCTGGGCATTTATTGCATCCTCCCCGAGTGGAGCTCATTGGACAGTTGGCAGCCCGATGACACAACATTGATTGCTCGGGACTCCGAGCAATTAAAGAAGAGAAGACATTCCTCATCAGAATCAGTGCGCACACTGCCTGTACCTAATGATCACCTACTGACAACACTGACAGCAATCATGAGCTTTTGAGGTATAAATACTCCTCGTAAAAGGCAAGATGGTATGCAACAAAAAACCTTTGCTACAATACACACTCAGTGTTTTCTTCTTCCTCTCTCTCTCAAAGACTGACTTGATCATCAGAGAGGATACGCCGAAAAACACTCCGGCGCCCTTCTAACTTGTTTTTCTTTGTTCTAAGAACCTTTCTCCAGCCTTACTGGATCGTTCCTTCAATCCACGAGGGTCTCCTGTTGCCGTTCCAGGTTACCATCGGACCTTACAGGCTGTCCCAAGCAGCGTGGTTGACCACTCAACTGACTCACTCGAGTTCACCAAGGGAGAGATTTGTTCTGGTTTTTTATATTGTGCAAGATCCTGCACGCATAGAAATCAGTATCGTTTTGGTGAAATTTTTTGCCTAAAATATGCATACATTCAAATAGATATCAAAACTGCCAGCCACAGATATTCAAATAGATATCACAACTGGAAATCAGTATTAAAACTGACCTTTATATAGAGATAGAAAGTGAACATCAAAGCAAACATAGCAACAGCTGCATTGTCATAGATGCTAGCCACAGATCCAGATATATAGGATGGTATCGGTAAAAGATATACAAAAAAGATGACTGAAGAATATGATAACATAGACTAGAGTGCCAGAACACAATAAATTTAAGAATAAGATCTCAATACTACTGAAAAATAGGCACAATAAATCTCTGAACAAGTTGAACAATTATGAAACTACGAAAAATTTCGAGAATTGAATGGTCGAAACTTCGCAAAAGTTCTCTCTCTAATTGTAAGTTCATTGTAATTGTTCCATTCAATTGACAAAAATTTTAGAATAAGTCAAAGAAAATTCTTTATACTTTGATGATTTAATTGACATAATCAAAACTTGGGAGAGGAATACTTGCTGTCCAAAATCTGACTTTATTTTTGTAATTTAATACAATTACTTATTGTATGAGAGAGAGAGAGAGAAATTAGATGAAACGAACATAAAACAAGAAGAGAAAATTCAAAACCTAGAAACAAAAACCATCCAACTCACATCAACCACCACGGCCTCATCTCTCAAATGCCACAACTGGTGTATTTTGTTCGTCCTATTTATTCTCGCCACCCTTCTGAACTTGTTCGCCTTCACTGGGGCCATCTCCAAAGTTCTCAAGTACAAAGAGGAGCTTGATCAAAACTTGGTAGACCTCGTAGGTTTTACAGTGCTTTCAGCTTTGAAACAATACTTTTTTTCTCTCAAAATACAGATGAACAGAATGAATTTGTGTTGAAATTTGCTCTCCAAATGCAAAATGTACAGTTAGGAATTCGAGAGATTGTGTGTGAGATAGAGAGGGGATGGAGCCGGCGAGGACGTGTCGATAGAGAATGTGAGGAGGTGAAATTGGAGAAAATATTCATTGCAAGCTGACACCACCGTTAGAAGACAACAAATAGTCAAAGCGGATTCCACTAATTTTATATGTTGCTGATTAGATTCGGTGATTACTGATAATAATGAAAATAATATAGTTTATTTTACTTATTTTTAATCTTTTAATTGGATGATGACCCTACATGACAGTGGTGACGTAGTATCACCGTTGCATTAAATATTTACTTGTGAAATTGGGAGAAAAATCACTTAATTAGTTTTATGACTTTGGAGTGGGACAAGGACGATGACATGTTTTTCTTTAATTTTAAATGACTTAGTGGCATTTGATGTGGATACGCCAGGAACTCACTTACATCAGTCGCAAACGCCAGTAATCAAACGTCGAATTTCCTTGAATTTTTTGCAATGAGAGTAATAAAGTAGGAGGGAAAGAGAGACCGTAATAGAGTAATTAATGATCTTTTAGTTTTTTTTTTTCTAAAAAATGTACTTAGTGTCAAATAAATTTTTTAATATATTTTAGCTCAATTAAGTCCAAATTTTTGTATCGACTTTTAAATTTTCCCAAAAAAAAAGGTGATTTGTACCCAATACCCTTTTTTTTGTTTAACAAGGAAAGGGGTTGTAAGGTTCGAATCCATAATCTAATGGTCCAATGGTGGACTAACGTGGCCATTAAACCAACCACTAATCCTTGGCCAGACACTCTAATTGTCTTATATTTTTTCTCAAATTTGTTGTGAGGTCCGGCGAAAAGTAAATATGTTATGACACCCTCTCTTTGGGCACTTATTATTATTAGTTTTCTTTTGTTGATGCACTTATTTCTATCTTCATTAGATAAACCCTTCGTCCCTTAATATTTTCTTCCTCTCTTACCAATTTGTTGCTCTCAAATTTGAGATTGCAGCAATTTGGGCTGGGATGCGTCGTTTGTGTTACAAAGTAGTCTATGTTGCTAGAATCTTCTCATTAATGTTATCTCGAATTTTCCAACACTAGTCACTTTTTTTATGTGCAATGATAGAGCCCTATTATGAGTACAATATATCACTATTTCAATGTGCAATGAAATTTAAATGAATCACAAACCTAAAAAAACATAATACAACCCTAAAGAAGAATGAAACATAACGCCAAAGAGTGTAACTTAAGAGACCAATCCTTACTTTGGTCTGATTTGTTAAAATTAGTCACCTTTAAAACATAAGCTGGGCAACTAATAAATCTCTCTTTGATATGCTTAAAATGTTTTCCTTTTTATGAAAATCAAAACAAATTAATGATTGAGTGTTGAAGTTCATATGTTTCAATGTATTTTAGAATATAGAAAACTTGTGTCGATATGTTTTTATAAATGTATTAGAAAGTGTGGAAATAAGCTTGCAAGGAGTTGTTGGTTTGGGTGGGTCAGATAGTAATGGGATTAGGGATGATAATGAAGTAAGGAAAAGTAGCGATTCGTCCAAACCCCTCCCATTTGAACCAGGGATAGATCAAGTATATTGAACGGTTGATATATACGAGAATACTCATATAAATTTATGTGGGGATGGACATATACTTACCCCCGCCCCACTACACCCGCTAGATTTATTATAAATCTATCTATATATATATATATATATAGTATTAAGAAAGAAAATTAAACCTTTTACACATTTATATATCTCTCTTTCACACAGTCTTTAACTTTCTTCTATTTTTCATCTCTTCCTCTTCTTCTTTGCCATGGTTCAATCAACTGCCGCAGACAACCCAACCAGGTACCTCCCTCNTTAAGAAAGAAAATTAAACCTTTTACACATTTATATATCTCTCTTTCACACAGTCTTTAACTTTCTTCTATTTTTCATCTCTTCCTCTTCTTCTTTGCCATGGTTCAATCAACTGCCGCAGACAGCCCAACCAGGTACCTCCCTCTCTCTCTCTCTTTCTCTCTCTTTGCAGCACAACTCTATCCATTTCCCCNCTCTCCCTCTCTCTCTCTCTCTTTCTCTCTCTTTGCAGCACAACTCTATCCATTTCCCCCTCCTTCTTCATCTCGCACACACACACAAAGAGATCATAGCACCCACACACGCAGTCACACAAAGCACACACATACAGTCTGTTCTCCATTGATTTCTTTTCCATCACTACACAAGGTAGAGACTACACAAGGAATGGTCTTGAAAAATCATTGTGATGGGTAATTTCCTTGAAATATGTCTGTTCAAATATAGATTCAATTCCTACTATTGACATTGCATGAATATCATCATCTATTGTACTTTGAGAATGCCACCATTATATCATCGTATTTACAATTCTTCTCAGCAAAGCATAATTTTATGCACTTATTATTGTTATTAGTTGCTTCCACTAATTCTAGCCTCTATTTTTTCTACGGTGATTATGTCTAAAGTTAAACAAAAATATAATAACACATGTTTGAATTTTTTTTTCTTTAAACTTGTTAAAACCATGATAAAAATGTAGTACATTCCATAGGAAAATTTCAAAATTAATTCAATTTAGTGCTTTTAGATTTTGGAAATACGTATAGAAAGACANTCTTTAAACTTGTTAAAACCATGATAAAAATGTAGTACATTCCATAGGAAAAATTCAAAATTAATTCAATTTAGTGCTTTTAGATTTTGGAAATACGTATAGAAAGACACACAATATTGAAATTTTGGTAGCTTCTCACGAATGAGTAATTATTCAAGACATATTTAATGTACTTACTTTTGCCTTTCCTTTGTGATTTGTAGGCACGAGGCAATGTTTATAAAAAAAATTGTTAAAGTGATTGGAGATAAAGTGAATCGCAGAGCCTGAGTGTCACCCCTTTCTTGATTGGGATATATCCACAAGTCAAAAATATTGATTTGTGGTTGCANGTAGCTTCTCACGAATGAGTAATTATTCAAGACATATTTAATGTACTTACTTTTGCCTTTCCTTTGTGATTTGTAGGCACGAGGCGATGTTTATAAAAAAAAATTGTTAAAGTGATTGGAGATAAAGTGAATCGCAGAGCCTGAGTGTCACCCCTTTCTTGATTGGGATATATCCACAAGTCAAAAATATTGATTTGTGGTTGCAGGATGAGGCAGTAGATGTTAAAGTAGTTGGAATATGTGGCATGGGTGGTATTGAGAAGTCTACCTTGCCAAAGTTGTTTATAATATGAACAAAGGAAATTTTGATGCTAGTAGCTTTCTTGCAAATATCAGGGAACATTCGCAAGAACCAAATGCTTTAGTTAATTTGCAAAAACAACTTCTTTCGGATATTTGGGAAGAGGAAAGGATAAGTTGTGTTGATGAAGGAATTCTTAAAATTGCAGCTACCATATGCTGTAAAAGACTTCTCATTGTTCTTGACAATGTGGATCATTTTGATCAACTTAATGCAATGTTTGGAATGCAAAAATTGTTTAGTCCTGGAAGTAGAATTATTGTAACAACAAGGAACAAAGGATTGCTAAATCCTCGTTACATTCATAAGGTGTATCAGGTTAAACGTCTGAATTTTGAAGAATCACTTGAGCTCTTTAGTTGGCATGCCTTTGGACAAGACCATCCCATTGAAGATTACTTGGAGCACTCACAAAGATTAGTACGTCACTGCGGAGGGCTTTCTTTAGCTCTTGAAGTTTTGGGTTCTTCTCTATCTTGCAAAAGTGTAAATGTATGGGAAAGTGCATTGAAGAAATTGAAAGAAATTTCTGATGCTTAGAAAACTTAGAATAATCTATGACTCTTTACAAGATGATCATGACAAGGAATTGTTTCTCCACATTGTGTGTTTCTTTGTTGGATGGGATAGGGATTGGGTAATTACAATACTAGTTGAATGTGAATTCTACACAACATTTGGGATTCAAAATCTAATTGATAGGTGCCTTGTAGCAGTCAATAATTCTAATAAGTTGACAATGCACCAATTGCTTTAGGAAATGGGAAGAGAAATTGTCCGTCAAGAATCGCCGAAGGATCCAGGAGAATGAAGCAGATTATTGCGTCACAAAGATTCTTTTATGATACTGAGAGAAGAAACTGTTAGAAACATGCTTCTCTAGTTTTTTTCCCCGTTCTCCTTAGTTGGTACCATTTTAATGCATATTCCTTTTATTTTAGGGCACTGAAAAAATCGATGGCCTCGTTGTAGACATGCGTATGATCGAGGAAAATGAGGCAGTCATGACAAGATTTAGTGTGAAAAAGCATATTTGTGCAGAAATTCTTGACAAATCATTATTGTCAAACCTAGGCAATTCAATAAAAAGACAATGTTTGAGCCAATTCTCCTGGAGCCCACTTGAGATTTCATTACGAAATTCAAGTATGTTGAAGTTCGTTGAAGCTGATGCATTTGCAAGGATGTACAAATTAAGACTACTCCAAATCAATTATGTACAAATAACTGGATGCTTCGAAAAATTCCCTAAGACTTTAAGATGGTTGTGTTGGCATGGCTCTCCTTTAAGAACTATAACAAGTAATTTCCCTATGGAAAGGTTGGTTGCCCTTGACATGCGCTATAGCAGCTTGAAACAGATTTGGGGAGGCACTAAGGTAATTGATCTTTTAATTTCCTTCTTTTATGGTCTTTTTTTTTTTTTTGTGATTAATTATGTGTGTTAGAATAGCTTTTATTTTTCTTTTTTCAGGTTCTGACTTGATCTTAGTCATTTCTATCAACTTACCAAAACTTTCGATTTCTCAGGAGTGCCAAATCTTGAGAGATTAATTCTTAAAAGATTGTAGAAATTTGGTTGAGGTTCATGAATCTATTGGAAAGCTGGAAGGACTCATTTTATTGAATCTAAAAGATTGCAAAAATCTTAAGATGCTTCCCAAAAACATTCATATGCTAAAACGTCTTGAGACACTTGACATCTCTGGATGCTCATTTATTGACTGGTTGGCAATAGAGTTGGCAGCAAAGAGTTCTTTTAAAGTGTTTGATGGTGATGGAAGTGCTATAAATCAAGCACTCTCTAACACAAAGGAGGTTGAGCCATGGTATGCAGCTAATAGATCGTGGGTATCAAGGCCCAGAAAGAGCCCAGAAATTTTATTGATTTCTTTACCAAGCTCTCTTGTGAAATTAAGTCTTGCAAACTGCAATCTGTGTAATGATGATTTTCCCTTCGATTTTAGTAATCTCTCCTTGTTGCAGTCCTTGGATTTAAGTGCAACCAAAATTCATAGCCTCCCAGAAAGTATTAGAGGTTTGATTAATCTCCAAGAGTTTAATGTAGATTCATGCAAAATGCTCAAATCTCTTGAAAGGTTGCCCCCTGTCAAACTCAAATCGTTGAGTACATTAGAATGCACATCACTGGAAAAACATATCCTATCAAATTCCTGAGTTCTCGACATTAACATTCATCTACCGGAATTGCGACAATCTAGTTGAGATTGAGGGCGAATGGAAGCTAGAGCCCATTAAAGGTGTTGACAAAGAGATGTTAAAGAGATGGGGATTCTTGAACTTAGAATCCATAGAAGACGTCAAGTTAAACTATTACTCCTGGATGAGCAATAAAACAAAGATTCTTTCTCTCCAGGTGTGTCTTTCTCCCTCTCTAAAATGGTTTCATTAATTATTGTTATTTGCCACAGAGACTGTATGATAATGAGGTTCCTGGTGGTGTCTATAGCTATTTTCTTCCTGGAGATAAGGTTCCTAGTGGATTCAACATTAAGAGTACAAGTTCACGTATATGCTTTATTATGCCTCCTGTTGTTCATGTTAAGACCCGACACGTGGTTGTATGTTGTGTGTATACAAACATGGAGTATCAAAATGATTGGACATACATGTCTATAGAGAAAAAAAACAGGATGGTGGAACTAAACTGTCCTATTTGCCCAAAATTTTTCGGTATTCCAAAACCCAATGAAGTCATGATATGGGTAAGTCATTTCCTAATCGATGGGGGTGAATTGGAAGGTGGGGATGAACTGGTAGTTTCAGTAGTAAAAAGTTCTGCAAAGGCTTCAAAGATAAAAGAGTTAGGGTGCTTAGTCGCCAATGAATGAAGCTGCTACTCAAGAATCCGTGCCTCATTGCGATGACATTTGTGAAGACGATGATTCAGCCACTGTCGGCCCAAATGTATGACAATGTGAGTGGATTTGGGGGTGGAAATTTTTTTCATGGTTGATTACAAATAAAATATTTTTTTTTTTTTGTCTTAGTCTTCTGTTCTCAATATATGCAATGTAACTATTACTATTTTGTATACTTTTTTTATGTCAATGTAACTATTACTATTTTGTATACTTTTTGATGTCAAACCACTTAATGAGTAATGTTATTTATATTTAAAAAATTGATTCATTTTTTTTATTTGCCAAGAGTAATCCGTGTCTGCAAGTACGACGCAACATAAATGAGAAGTGATGGATTTGAGGCGGATGAGAATTCAATGTGAATAGTTTTGAGAGAGAAGTTGGTGGTTGTTAGATGAGTTTATTTGAAACCGTTGTATGAACTTATTGAAATCTATCAAATTTCATATTATAGATTATAAATACTAATTTTAAAAGGCTACTAAACTAAAAAACTTTTATTTATCATAAATACCCTTAACACAATTGTATAAAGTCACCTAAATCCTAAACAATAAACTATTCATGTCCATAAGTCTTCTTGAATTGCTTGACTTAAACTGACTGAATTTGAATGTATCAGAATTATTAAATTCATTCACCAAAAAGAAACCTTTTTCCTTCTTCATAAAAATATATATATATATATATGTGTGTGTGTGTGTGTGTGTATTTGTATATGTATATGTGTATATATATATATATATANATTTATTGAAATTTATCAAATTTCATATTATAGATTATAAATACTAATTTTAAAAGGCTACTAAACTAAAAATCTTTTATTTACCATAAATACCCTTAACACAATTGTATAAAGTCACCTAAATCCTAAACAATAAACTATTCATGTCCATAAGTCTTCTTGAATTGCTTGACTTAAACTGACTGAATTTGAATGTATCAGAATTATTAAATTCATTCACCAAAAAGAAACCTTTTTCCTTCTTCATAAAAATATATATATATGTGTGTGTGTGTGTGTGTATTTGTATATGTATATGTGTATATATNAAATATATATATATATATATATGTGTGTGTGTGTGTGTGTATTTGTATATGTATATGTGTATATATATATATATCAATCTATATTATACTATATTATAAAATATTAACAGAAGTGAAAAATTTTTAAGGGTAAATTACACTTACACCTCCTGACATTTGGCTTTACTACACAGAGACCCCCTCACATTTCAACAATTTCACTGAAACCCCTTGACATTTGAACACTTGTGACAACTGCACCCCTTTTATATGACAGACGTTAACTATGTCATTAAAAAGACTTTTTTACCCTTATAACANTGAAAACTTTTTAAGGGTAAATTACATTTACACCTCCTGACATTTGGCTTTACTACACAGAGACCCCCTCACATGTCAACAATTTCACTGAAACCCCTTGACATTTGAACACTTGTGACAACCGCACCCTTTTTATATGACAGACGTTAACTATGTCATTAAAAAGACTTTTTTACCCTTATAACATTGAGATTAACAATCTCTTAATCAAATTTGTCTAAAAAAAATTAATTAAATCAAACCAATCTACTAATTAAGGTAATTTATCTCCAAAATTTTATTAATTTAAATTTAGCCCCCAAATTCAATTCTAATTTATACACCATTAACTCCACCACCATGCACCACCAATTGCTGCCTCCACCACCAGTGAAACCCACCACAAAAACCTACCCAATTGGCCCCCAAATCCATAACACAAACCCATCAAACCATCAANTCAATTCTAATTTATACACCATTAACACCACCACCATGCACCACCAATTGCTGCCTCCACCACCAGTGAAACCCACCACAAAAACCTACCCAATTGGCCCCCAAATCCATAACACAAACCCATCAAACCATCAATATCCACTGCCACACCCCACCTTCCAGTGAAATCCACCAAGCACCGCGAGTCTAACGCCATAATCCACCAGTGAAACCCACCAAACACCACAAGTCCACCACCACAATCTACCACACAAACTCACCAAACACCGCGAGTCTACTGCCACAATCCACCACATAAACCCACCAAACACAGATTTGAAAATCGATCTAAAAAATTTGAAAACTTTCTTTGCTCCATTTTGACCATNCTGCCACACCCCACCTTCCAGTGAAATCCACCAAGCACCGCGAGTCTAACGCCATAATCCACCAGTGAAACCCACCAAACACCGCAAGTCCACCACCACAATCTACCACACAAACTCACCAAACACTGCGAGTCTACTGCCACAATCCACCACATAAACCCACCAAACTTAGATTTGAAAATCGATCTAAAAAATTTGAAAACTTTCTTTGCTCCATTTTGACCATGAAGAACTCAGATCTGGAATATCGATCTCAGATCGGGTTTTGAGTTTTTGGGGTTTTGGCAGTGATGGCTTTGTTGTGGTGTTGATGGTCAGTGATTATAGGCGACAGAGAGATGGCTTTGTTGTCGGCCTCTCTCTGTCTGTGTGTATGTATATATGTATGTATGTATATGTGTATGCATTGTATATATATATATGCACAAACAGAGATGGGCTGAGGGAGAGAGAAAGAGAGAAGAGTGATGAGGCGAAGGGTTAGGGATAGGGCTTGGGGTTTGGGTTTGAGTTTGTGTTAAACAGAAAGGCAAAATAGTTAACTCCGTCTACCCATTGGGGTCTCAGTGTAATTGTTGAAATGTGAGGCTGCATCCGTGTAATAAAGCTAAATGTCAGGGGGTGTGAATGTAATTTACCAAATTTTTAATTAACTATTATAGTCCTATAAAAAAGATTAAAACCAACTATATCTTTATATNGACTGCATCCGTGTAATAAAGCTAAATGTCAGGGGGTGTGAATGTAATTTATCAAAATTTTAATTAACTATTATAGTCCTATAAAAAAGATTAAAACCAACTATATCTTTATATTTAATTATCCAATGTCAATTAAATATCAAGATGACCCTTCATATACTTCTTTCTCATTTGCTTCTCATCATCTGTGAGTTTATAATACATCCATTAATCATACATATTGTAATGGGAATATTTCCATTATTGAAATAATGGTTATGTAAAAAATAAATTAATATTATTATTATTATTATACTATAAAATATGAGCTATTGTTCAAAACTTTTATTTTCTTTTTTGACCCCTCAGCAATGCGAATAGGTCATTTTTATCTCTAAATGTAAGTTAATTATTAAAAATACTGTTACTTATTGATATCAAAAAGTCACACCTCTATTTTTTTCTTCCCCTCCCCCCCTGTCTCTCAATAAAAAAAACCAGTGAGCTGAGATGCTCCTTTATTAATGGAGAAAATATTCATTATAATGGTGATACCACGTGACAATGTGATGTGGTATCACCTACTAATAATATTAAAATAAGTAAACAAATGGACCCCACAAAAATTAATAACCAATTTGTTATGTAAGCAAATAACTCCCTACTTTTCCTTCATGTAAGGCTAANCTCCTGTCTCTCAATAAAAAAACCAGTGAGCTGAGATGCTCCTTTTTTAATGGAGAAAATATTCATTATAATGGTGATACCACGTGACAATGTGATGTGGTATCACCTACTAATAATATTAAAATAAGTAAACAAATGGACCCCACAAAAATTAATAACCAATTTGTTATGTAAGCAAATAACTCCCTACTTTTCCTTCATGTAAGGCTAAGTGAGGTTCATCTTGTCCACTTGGTGTTTTATTACTTGTTGGTGCTATCATATCATCAATGGTGACATGGTATCACCGTTACATTTAATATTTACTCCGTTTAATGGTACCGTTGCATTGAATATTTTCTCCAATGCCTGNCTATTTGTTATGTAAGCAAATAACTCCCTACTTTTCCTTCATGTAAGTCTAAGTGAGGTTCATCTTGTCCACTTGGTGTTTTATTACTTGTTGGTGCTATCATATCATCAATGGTGACATGGTATCACCGTTACATTTAATATTTACTCCGTTTAATGGTACCGTTGCATTGAATATTTTCTCCAATGCCTGCCCCATCGGCCATCTCACTCTCTACAACACTGTCTACTTGTTTTTAGCTGTATTAATATCATGGGAAAGTTTCATCAACACCTCTTCTAATTAGGTTAAATTCAATGACACCTCATTTCGATTCTAAAACTTCACTCTACCCCTTTTTATACTTTGAAATCAAAGACACTCTTTTAACTTTAACTTCTGACTTTACCAATACATAAACTAACGATTTGACTATATATATTTTGAAAATTTTAAAACAATAATTGGTTATGTAAATAGACTAAAATGCCCTCAACCCTTTTCTTATTATATATATGAAAATTTTCATCTACACCCCCTATAATTAGGTCTAAATTTAATGACACCTCATCCCAATTTTAAAACTTTAATACATACTCTTCTGGCCATACTTTTAAATCAATTACACCTTCTTATTTTGCCTTTGTCAGTAGATAAAGTAATGATTTGACAAAATATTTTGTAAAAATACCAAAATTACCTTTTGTTGTGTAAATAGATTAAAATGCCTGCAATAATTTTCCCATTATATATGCCCTAACCAACCACTATGCGTGATTCGTATAATTGATGGTAGATTAAATGTGGATTCTATCAANTATGCCCTAACCAACCACTATGCGTGATTCGTATAATTGATGGTAGATTAAATGTGGATTCTATCAATCAATGACCTCCCAAGAAAGGCCGTTTGGCCCTAGACCATTCAGGCTCTACATAAAAAAATAGACACCAACAATGAAGATGCTTTTCTTCTCTTCTCAAAGGCTGTTGCATGTCATGAAAGTCCTACATGCAGGTATCTACATTCAGGTGGAAAGCAGTTTAAAATGCCTAAAAACTTCATAGAATGGTATCAGTAACTAAAATTCTAAGTAGCCATAATTTTCTTTAGAGGAAATAGAGTTATTTTGTCTAGAAATCAATTTCTTTTCCCAATCAATAGTACCATTCAGTTCGTTATCCAAGAGTCTCACATTTGGTTCACCTGATTTCACTTCAATTATGCCTTATGTTAGTCTTTAATCTTTAAAGTCAAAGTTTTTTTTCAGTTAAAGCAAAATAAATTCCAGTTTTCATCAAAAGAAAAATAAAATCCATGGAAATAGCAATCTCTCATCTAAGTCTTTATTTTATGTTCCTCCGAGGGTATGTGGTTCCGTTCTTCTTCTTCGTGACGTGACCCCTTCAATATCTTCCATCAGCAAGAACATACACTAATTCGATCTTATAAAAAAAAAANTCTCACTCTCTACAACACTGTCTACTTGTTTTTAGCTGTATTAATATCATGGGAAAATTTCATCAACACCTCTTCTAATTAGGTTAAATTCAATGACACCTCATTTCGATTTTAAAACTTCACTCTACCCCTTTTTATACTTTGAAATCAAAGACACTCTTTTAACTTTAACTTCTGACTTTACCAATACATAAACTAACGATTTGACTATATATATTTTGAAAATTTTAAAACAATAATTGGTTATGTAAATAGACTAAAATGCCCTCAACCCTTTTCTTATTATATATATGAAAATTTTCATCTACACCCCCTATAATTAGGTCTAAATTTAATGACACCTCATCCCAATTTTAAAACTTTAATACATACTCTTCTGGCCATACTTTTAAATCAATGACACCTTCTTATTTTGCCTTTGTCAGTAGATAAAGTAATGATTTGACAAAATATTTTGTAAAAATACCAAAATTACCTTTTGTTGTATAAATAGATTAAAATGCCTGCAATAATTTTCCCATTATATATGCCCTAACGAACCACTATGCGTGATTCGTATAATTGATGGTAGATTAAATGTGGATTCTATCAATCAATGACCTCCCAAGAAAGGCCGTTTGGCCCTAGACCATTCAGGCTCTACATAAAAAAATAGACACCAACAATGAAGATGCTTTTCTTCTCTTCTCAAAGGCTGTTGCATGTCATGAAAGTCCTACATGCAGGTATCTACATTCAGGTGGAAAGCAGTTTAAAATGCCTAAAAACTTCATAGAATGGTATCAGTAACTAAAATTCTAAGTAGCCATAATTTTCTTTAGAGGAAATAGAGTTATTTTGTCTAGAAATCAATTTCTTTTCCCAATCAATAGTACCATTCAGTTCGTTATCCAAGAGTCTCACATTTGGTTCACCTGATTTCACTTCAATTATGCCTTATGTTAGTCTTTAATCTTTAAAGTCAAAGTTTTTTTTCAGTTAAAGCAAAATAAATTCCAGTTTTCATCAAAAGAAAAATAAAATCCATGGAAATAGCAATCTCTCATCTAAGTCTTTATTTTATGTTCCTCCGAGGGTATGTGGTTCCGTTCTTCTTCTTCGTGACGTGACCCCTTCAATATCTTCCATCAGCAAGAACATACACTAATTCGATCTTATAAAAAAAAAAAGATAGATCAAGTTGGAATAGAAATATCAAGTATACCTGTTCCAAAGCATACCCAAATTCCAACGGCCGAACCACGATAATCGCTTGCAGATTATACCAAGAGAGAAAAAAAATTGATTCATCCAGAATTTTGTTTTAATACCAGAATAATTAATCTTCTATAAATAAGAGAAAAAGGTGAGGGAAAACAGAAGTCGTGGCTCCTCCTGCTCACTGTTTTTGACTTCAAAGAAAAAGAGAAGCAAATCTGTGGATTTGTTCCATGAATTGGGATGAAAGTTGACTGCTATTAGAGAAAGAAAAAGAGGCATGCAGATCTTCGGTTGATTTGCTCCATGATATGCGCTGAGAAGCTGAGAAGAGAGGAAGGTTTGATGCACGGTTGAGGAAGATTTTCTTTGGGTGTTATGGGGTGTGTCATCAATAAGGTCTCCACGGTTTGAACATTGAATGGCCACGTGTCAAGCATCAAGTACTCATTGCTAAGTCCATGTATTTGAAGATTAATCAATGAAAAATGAAAGGGATTCTATCCACGATAACAGAGTTTACAATTTCAACTAATTTTGTATTATAGCCATTGATGATACTTAGAGCAATTCCCAAGTATGAGCTCGGAGCGGAGGTCAGACGCACAGAGCTCATAAAACCAGAGTAAAATCCAGCTCAATCGAAGCAGCAGCAAAAATAATAAAGAGACAGCTATTTGTCAACAGAAACCCTAGAGGCAGCAAGGAGTCATAATCGAAACATAAAACTCTCATCCAGGAAAGATCTCCTCCTAAGATCAAGGAGAATTCATCGGATAAATGACGAAGATCTCGGGACGGATCTCGTAGAATTAGGAAAAGCCCTATAAATACTATGTAACGTCCCCAACAGAGAGGCATAACCCTAGTATTACAGATTACATTCTGTAAACCTTTTGATATAGTAAATAGTGAAGGAAAGAGCAAGAATCTCCATTGAATAGTGGATTAGTCAAATTTTCGAGCTAGTGAACTACTATATTTCTACTGTGTTAATTTTTCAACTCCCCAACAATTCTCAATATCATTCCCTCGAGTCTAGTAACTCAAATCCCAATAATTTTAATATTGTTTCTTTCATTTATTCGTCATCACAAAATTGCATCACGTTGAAATACACCATCAGTTTGGCGCCGTCTGTGGAAAATGACTGTTCCTGTTATAAATAAACTAATCTTTCAGTGACTGATGGTATCAATGCGAAACATGAGCTGAAGTCAAACAAATTCACCACGAATGCAAGATCAGCAAGAAGCTACTAATAGTAGACAACCTGAGAACGTCTAAGAGACCAATCCACCCGTGGGGGGTCTCCCCATGAATGACGAGATGGAGGTCCTTCGCCTCGTCAATCAACACTTGCTGAAACAAAACGAAGAACTCTTAAAGCTCTTACAATGCCTACAGAAGGCGCGACAAGCTCAAGAAGGCCAGAACAACCCACCACCTAGGGAGCAACCACACCTCGACCCCCTCAGGGAAGTCAACGAAGAAGGGGAAAACAGCCAAACCATGGGGCTAGAACCTCGCATACCCCCTAGGAATGGACACAATGAAGACGTACAAAGTCAGAATGACAGGGGCGAGAGGAACAATTTTTTCCCCTATCAACAGGAAAAGAGAGAACAGTACTGGGAGCAGCGCTTCCAGGGTATCCTATAAGAACTCAGCCACATAAAGGAAGTCGTGAGAGGCAAGACTCCAGTTACGTATAACAGATTGAATCTCCGTTCACCACTGGCGTGCTGCATTTTTTCCTCCCTCTGAAATTCAGAGTACCGTAGATAGAGGCTTTTGATGGAACAAAGGATCTCGTAGATCACCTCAATACTTACAAGAACTAGATGGAGTTGCATGGATATTAGGATCCAGTGCACTGCAGAGCCTTTGCCATCACACTGAAAGGCTCAGCCCTGACGTGGTTCACTAGGTTCCCCCTACCTCAATTTCCTCCTTTAAGGAGCTGTCCATATCTTTTGTATCTCACTTCATAGGAGCTCGAACGTACAGAAAGTCGAGTTACCACCTGTTGAATGTGAAGTAAGGACCCCAAGAGAACCTCAGATCCTATGTTTAGAGGTTCAACTCTGAATCACTAAAAGTGGATGTCCCAGATGAGAAATTTGCCATTACTGCATTCACAGCTGGTTTAGGCGTACAATCTAAAGACCTGATGTTCTCTATTTCGAAAAATCACCAGGCCAGCATGGCCAAAGTACTGGCCAAGGCAGAAAAGTACATAAATGACGAAGAAGCTCTCCTCTCAAAATTAGGGAGCTCATCCATGCAAAAAGACAAAGGGAAAGAGGAGAAAAAGAGGAACCGAAGTCCCAGAAGAGAAAGAGGACGAGATAGGTCCTCAAGGAAAGACAAAGATCAATCCCTCAAAAGAAAGGGAGACGTTAGAGATCGCTTAGGACCACCTCATCCAGAGTTGCAGCCGAGGTAAGCACCTCGACAGGTCCCTCCACTCACCGCAACAATATCGCAAATCTTATATGAGGTACAAAATGAAAAATTCCTGAGGTGGCCACCCCGGATGAAAGCAGACCTGATGAAAATTTTACCCCACTCCTGGAATACAGAACATCTTAGAAACTTTTTTCAGTAAGTTTGTCCTGTAATATAATTATTAATAAAGCAGCAAGTCTGTGGTTCATTCACTCCTACGAAGAGCCCGGGAGCTCACGACGAACTCATGAGTTCGTAATAAGAGCCTTAGAGCTCACGATGAACTCGTTAGTTTGTAAAAAGAGCCCTGGAGTTCACGAGGAACTCGTTAGTTCATAAAAAGAGCTCGAGAGCTCACGACGAACTCGTTAGTTCATAAAAAGAGCTCGGGAGCTCACGACGAACTCCTTAGTTCATAAAAAGAGCCCCAGAGTTCACGACAAACTCATGAGTCCGTAATAAGAGCCTTAGAGCTCACGATGAACTCGTTAGTTCATAAAAAGAGCCTTGGAGCTCACGATGAACTCATTAGTTCATAAAAAGAGCTCGAAAGCTCACAACGAACTCATTAGTCCATAAAAAGAGCTCTAGAGTTCATGATGAACTCATTAGTTCATAAAAAGAGCCCTGGAGCTCATGATGAACTCGTTAGTTCATAAAAAGAGCTCGGGAGCTCACAACGAAACCATTAGTTCATAAAAAGAGCACTAGAGCTCACGATGAACTCATTAGTTCATAAAAACAGCCTTGGAGCTCACGAGGAACTCGTTAGTTTGTAAAAAGAGCTCGGGAGCTCACGACAAACTCATTAGTTCGTAAGAGGAGCCTTAGAGCTCACGAAAAACTCATTAGTTCGTAAGAGGAGCCTTAGAGCTCACGAAAAACTTGTTAGTTCATAAAAAGAGCTCGGGAGCTCACGACGAATTCGTTAGTTCATAAAAAGAGCTCCGAAGCTCACGACAAACTCGTTAGTTCATAAAAAGAGCTTGGGAGCTCACGACGAACTTGTTAGTTTATAAAAAGAGCTTCAGAGCTCACGACGATCTTGTTAGTTCATAAAAAGAGCTCGGGAGCTCACAACGAACTCATTAGTTCATAAAAAGAGCCTTAGACTTCACGATGAAATCGTTAGTTCATAAAAAGAGCCCTAGAGCTCACGGCGAACTCGTTAGTTCGTAATAAGAACCCTATAGCTCACGATGAACTCGTTAGTTTATAAAAAGAGCTCGGGAGCTCACGACGAACTCGTTAGTTCATAAAAAGAGCCCTGAAACTCACAAAGAACTCGTTAGTTCATAAAAAGAGCTCGGGAACTCACGATGAACTCATTAGTTCACAAAAAAAGTTTGGGAGCTCACGATGAACTCATTAGTTCATAAAAAGAGCCTTAGAGTTCACAATGAACTCGTTAGTCCGTAATAAGAGCCTTAAAGCTCACGATGAACTCGTTAGTTCATAAAAAGAGCCCTGGAACTAACGTTGAACTTATCAGTCCATAAAATAGCTCAGTAGCTCAGGACAAGTTCTTCTGTCCCTAAAGCAAACACAGTAGCTCAGAATGCGCTTCCTAGTCCAAAAGAACTAAAAGCAAGACCTGCAACACGTAGACTAGAGGGAAAGCTTCAGAGCTTCTATCCATTACAAAAAGGAAAAAATNTTATCAGTCCATAAAATAGCTCAATAGCTCAGGACAAGTTCTTCTGTCCCTAAAGCAAACACAGTAGCTCAAAATGCGCTTCCTAGTCCAAAAGAACTAAAAGCAAGACCTGCAACACGTAGACTAGAGGGAAAGCTTCAGAGATTCTATCCATTACAAAAAGGAAAAAATGGGGTCTTTGGTCCACAAGCCAGGAAATGACATGGAAGATCAGTTGCCAGATTCTCAAAGCCACAAATTGTGTATAAGAAGCGGCAAACATGGAAAGGGAAAATTAAGGTTTCAAGAATATCAAAGATTACAAAAAAACCNAAAATGCGCTTCCTAGTCCAAAAGAACTAAAAGCAAGACCTGCAACACGTAGACTAGAGGGAAAGCTTCAGAGATTCTATCCATTACAAAAAGGAAAAAATGGGGTCTTTGGTCCACAAGCCAGGAAATGACATGGAAGATCAGTTGCCAGATTCTCAAAGCCACAAATTGTGTATAAGAAGCGGCAAACATGGAAAGGGAAAATTAAGGTTTCAAGAATATCAAAGATTACAAAAAAACCAATCAAATAAAAATTCCTAGTCGTCTCTGCAGTTTGGTTATCCTCTCTTTCAAACGCAGGTTCTCCTCCTTCAGCTCATCCCTCTCTTTCTTAGTCGTTGACAGTAGATCCATCAATTTTTGCCCAGTAGAGGAAAATAGAACTTCCCCCAGGAAAGATTTGGATGAAGGAAAGGATGAACCATCCCTCTTGCGTTTCTTGATATGAGTCCCAGCGTCCTCGCTATCATTAGACCCGGTAGAAGAGAGATCAGATTCAAGAAAAAAGGAAAAGTCCCATTCAGCTGCAGCGGCATAAACAAGAATAGATTATTTGGCGTCATGAAATCAGGAAAAGATATGGGCTCAACTTGGGTCATTTGTTCCACCCTCATCAATTCAAGCAGGTTCAGGGAAAGAGCACCTACATGCAAAAAAAAAAAAAAAAATTCTCATGCAAACTTTAAAGTCGCTGATTGGGAAACCATTCTATTATATCTTAAGCTTAGCCCTCGCCCAAGCCAGCTTAACCAAGAGCTGGGGGGCAATTGATGATACTTAGAGCAATTCCCAAGTATGAGCTCGGAAGCGGAGGTTAGACGCACAGAACTCATAAAACCAGAGTAAAGCCCAGCCCAATCGAAGAAGCAGCGGAAGTAATAAAGAGATAACTATTTGTCAACAGAAACCCTAGAGGCAGCAAAGAGTCATAATCAAAGCATAAAACTCTTATCCAGGAAAGATCTCCTCTTAAGATCAAGGAAGATTCCTCGGATAAATGACGAAGATCTCGGGGCGGATCCCGCAGAATTAGGAAAAGCCCTATAAATATTATGTAACGCCCCCAATAGAGGGGCAGAACCCTAGTATCATATCTTACATTCTGTAAACCTTTTGGTATAGTAAATAGTGAAGGAATGAGCAAGAATCTATATTGAAGAGTGGATTAGCCGAGCTCCCGAGTTGGTGAACCACTGTATTTCTACTGTATTAATTCTCCAACTCCCTAACAATTCTCAGTATCATTCCCTCGAGTCTAGTAGCTCAGATCCCAATAATTTCAATACTGTTTCTTTCATTTACTCGTCATCACAAAATTGCATCACGTTGAAATACACCATTAGCCACCAACAGATTGTTGTGCAGGTTTGGAGAAAGAGAAAGCAAATACTGTAAAACATTACACTATGATTTTAAACATTTTAATAAAATATTTTTTAGATTTCGAGTATCGTAAATTTTAAATGAGCCTAGTAACATACGTAATACAAGAGTTAACTTTATAAGGGTAATAAATTATTAATTTATAACCTTAAAGATTCAATTTTTTAGATTGCACGCTCAATCAAATAAACATTTAGTCAATTTGGTCCAAAACTACATGTTTGTTATTTTGTCCATTGGTCATCAACTAAAATTCTATTATGTCCAAACGAATACAAAATCCAATAAAAAAGAGTTTTGATTCTACAAAAATTCATACACTACCAGGTTAAAAAAATAGAAAAATAATCAGGTTTGCGATACGAAAATTAGATTAATGAGTTTGACACTAGATATACTGGGTGAATGAGTTATGACATTGTGTATATGAAGAAAAGCTTGGAAGTGGTCATCTTGTCGCAGGAAAGATCTTGGGCAAGTCCAAAGCTATTGGACATCCATCAAATCATTGCAATTTAATTACTTCAACCACGGCCAGGGCGGAGCGAAAAAAATTTAAGGGTGGACATCTTAATTTTTTTAATTCAATTTGTAATTAATAAAAATAAAATAATATATTTATATTTACTATATTATATTCCGTGGGTGACTCAAGGTAATTTGAGATCTAAAACAAAAAAAATAAATGACCCTTTTTATTTTTACTATTAATTTTTTAAAATAATTAATTTGAAACCTAGAGCAAAAATAATAAATGAGCCTTAATGAATCGCCTGTAGAACTTGGCATGACCAAGAAACGACCGGACATCTTTGACAGTCTTGGGAGTAGGGAGATTAGAAATTAACTTAACCTTAATCTTATCTACCTCTATCCCCTTTTTTAGACACAATATGACCAAGTTATATCCTTGGGTGATCATGAAATGACACTTTTTTCAGTTAAGCACTAGTCCTTTAACTTTACACCTCTTAAGCACCAACTTCAAATTTCCTAAGCACCCATCAAAAGAATCACCAAAAACAGAGAATTCGTCTATAAAAATCTCGACAATTTTCTCGATCATGTCGCTGAAGATCCCCAACATGCACCTTTGGAACATGTCTGGGGCATTGCAAGGCCCAAATGACATTCTTCCATAGGCAAGCATTCCAAAGGGACACGTGAATGTTGTATTTTCTTAATCTTCAAGGACTATCTCGATCTAGTTGTAGCTCGAATACCCATCTAGGAAGCAATAAATAAGCATGTCCCGCTACTCGCTCCAATAATTGATCAATGAATGGCAACGAAAAATGATCTTTTAAAGTTCATGCATTCAGCTTCCTGTAGTCTATGCAAACCCTCCACCCAGTCACTGTTCTCGTAGGAATAAGCTTGTTATGCTCATTGAAGACCATTGTGATTCCCAACTTCTTGGNAGGAAGCAATAAATAAGCATGTCCCGCTACTCGCTCCAATAATTGATCAATGAATGTCAACGAAAAATGATCTTTTAAAGTTCATGCATTCAACTTCCTGTAGTCTATGCAAACCCTCCACCCAGTCACTATTCTTGTAGGAATAAGCTTGTTATGCTCATTGAAGACCATTGTGATTCCCAACTTCTTGGGAACTACTTGTGTAGGACTCACCTACTTACTATCAGTAATAAGGAATATGATTTCTATATCAAGTAGTTTCAGAACTTCAGCTCAAACCATATCCTTCATTATAGGATTCAATCTCTGCTGTGATTGACGGGAAAGTTTTGCATCTTTTCAAGGTAGATCCTATGGGTGCATATGAGAGGCTGATTCCCATCAAATTTTCTATTGTCCACCCAATGGCTCCCCTATGAGCTTTCAACAATTACTTGATTCTTGATCAGGTAGCAAAGCTGATCACCATCAAAAAAGTATCATCACTCCCCAAATAAGCATATTTCAATGTAGATGGGAGTGACTTCAATTTAGACTTGAGTGGTTGAACAGTTGACGATAGAGCTTTATTCTCAATTAGTGGTAATTCTTTGAATTTAGGCTCCCATAAGCCTAGTCTACATGTTTGTTCTTTTGAAATAGTGAATTTCTTTGGCAGGATCTCCAAGTATCTCCCAACTGAATCCTCTTCTTGTAGTTCCATGATGTTGTCAATGAAATTTATTTGATGCACCTCTCCATCATCCTCGGGCTACCTTCCCATGTTGAACACATTCAGCTCCAAGGTCATATTCCCGAAAGTAAAATTCATGAATCCATTCTCGCAATTAATTAAGACATTAGATGTTGCAAGGAATGGTTTCTCCAAAATAATAGGAATTTGAATAGACAGGTTAGGTACAATGTATGAAGCACAATAAAATCAACTAGGAAGTAAAATTTCTCCATTTGGACTAGAACATTCTCCACTATTCCTCTTGGCATCTTTACACTTTCGTCAGTAAGCTGGAGTGTGATGGATGTCGGTTTGAATTCTCCTAATCTAAGCTGCTCATATACAGAATAAGGAATGAGGTTCACACTTGCACCCAAATTTAGCAATGCTTGGTCAACTAGGTAGTCCTCAATGGTGATTGAGATGGTGAGATAGTTGGGGTATTTGTATTTGGGTGGAGTGTTTGTTCTTAAGATGGAGCTTACTTGCTCTGTGAGAAAAGCTTTCTTTTGCACATTGATTTTCCTTTTCACTGTGCACAATTCCTTCAAAAACTTGGCATAGGATGGTATCTGTTTAATTGCATCCAAGAGAGGAATATTAATTTTCATATGTTTAAAAATCTTAAGAATTTCAGATCCATCAGAAAACTTAACAGGCATACAAAGCCTATGAGGGTAAGGAGCAAGGGTAAGACAACTAGTATCAGCAATGTCAGATAACTTAGTCTCCTCTAGATCATTAGAGGTTTCCTTTCCTGTAAGCTTGGAAACCTTGGGTGGAATAGTATTGTCTACTTCTTTACCACGCCTAAGAGAAATAATAGACTTCAGCTGCCCTACATTCTCTAGAGTCTCAATCATATGTTGACCCTTGGGGTTGAGAAGGAAATTTTTCTTTCTCTTGTTGCATTCCCCCTAGGGTCATGCTAATCTTCGTGATTTGAGATCTAATTTCATTCAGAGCTTGAGAATTCTGATTATTACTGTTATTTTAGTTATGATTGAATTGCTATAACAAGTCATCAGTGCTCCTTTTGTGAGGTGGTTGGTAAGGAACAGGTTAACCCTGATGGCCAAACCCTTGAGCTTGAAGCTGTGGTGGGTTCTGAACAACCCCGTGTTGTGGAGGTCCTTGCAGAGGGACCTGTTGCACATTAGAAGGACCAGAATAATTTTGAGATGGTTGATGTGTAGCAGGAGGATGTTGTTGAGGTTGGGCAGTATTGTCGAATCTCCAACTAAGGTAGGGATGGTATCGACATCCCGGATTGTAGGTATTAGAGTATGGATTAAACGACTACCTTGGCTGATTGAATGTATTCACTTGTTCATGCATTCCCCTAGACATTGGAATAGTTGGACACTCATTTGTAGGGTGCTTAACAGATTCACAAATCAACCAAGAGTCATCGACAGGGTTCGAGATGTACCAAGATTGGACACTCTCTGCTAAACAATCAAAATAATTAAGAGCCTCCTCAGGTTCTCTTTTCAAAAACTCTCCATTGCACATCAGGTCTATGAATTGACGATGCGCAGGGATAATTCCTTCTTAGAAGAAAGTTATCATCTGCCACGGTTCAAAGCCATGTTGTGGAACAGGGTTTAAGAGCTCTTTAAATCTTTCCCAACATTCATAAAGCTGCTTATTTGTTTTCTCAACAAAATTTTGGATCTACCTTTTTAAAGTAGTAGTTTTAAGAACGGGGAAAGATTTAGTCAAAAATTCTTTTTGCTATTAATCTCATGTAGAGATTGTCCTTGGTTTCAAGGAATTTAGCCAAAAATTTATTTTATCTTTGAGTGAGAAAAGGAAAAGTTTCATTCTAGCTATTTCTTCTTGCACGTTCTGCTCCAAGAATGTACTAACTATTTTCTCAAATTCCTTGAGATGAAGATAACAGTTTTCACTTGCCATTCCATGAATTTGAGAGAACAATTGGAGTATCTTTGGTTTAAAATGAATTGATGTGCTTGTGCTGGAAATACAATGCACAACGGTGTGGAAGAATGGATAGGTTGAAGATTATCCTTCATAGTTCGAAAGGTAGAACTATAACCGGATTATTCCCAACTTTACGCCTCGCTAGCAAAATAATTGGTGGGATATTGACATCATTGTTGTTATTAGCAGCCATATCTAACACTGGTGGTAAATCCTGTTCGAGTCTAACAAGTCGGTCTACTTGGCCTCTTCCCCACATGCAATCTAATAAACCAAAAAATTAAAAATTCAAGAACAAATTACAACAAAGATACGCACCTGCACTCGCGATGAAAATTACAAGACCTACCTGAATACCTCTATATTGCCTTAGATTAGCGTTAACTTTTCTCTGGCAATAGCACCAAAAATGCTAGCCCTAAAAAAAGGTTGTATTTTCATGAGTGCTCCCAAATGTAAGATAAATGTATCATCTCGTAACTTAAACTAAAGTCCAAGGTCGTATCCTCAAGGAAAATATTGGAATCGACGGTGATGAGAAATAAAAAAAAAATTCTTTGATTGTTGAGATTTGAGAAAATTAACTAATAGTAAAAATGAAATTCAAGAATTGGAAAATCAGATAATCTTTCGAATTTGTCCCACCTATGAACAATAATCTTCACTCTAAATTTATAACTCATCTGCTTTCGTATTCGAACTAATACAAACAGATGATTTTTAACTAAATACTTTGGAAGAATCTGAAGTAGCAATTAAATGATGGAAGAATTAATATCCTAAAGGTTGTAGAAAACACCACTAACTATTTATACCAAAATCAATTGCGTATAGATAGTCGGGAAATATGCAAACCAATTAGGTTTTAAAAAACATACCCGAATTAAACAATCATATAAACATTAAAACCCTAGTTTAAAGCATAAATCTCAATTCATAGGCTAAGACTCATGCTTCAGATTATTCGGAGGAAGACTACTAACTCATGACAATGTAAATAACACAAAGTATTAAAGAAAACATAAGTGAATGCAAACAAATGAAATTGACCTGAAAGAAATTGTTTGTATTGAAAAATTGAATTCAAATAACAAAGCTTCGAAATTGAACACAATAAATGTAGATTGTTGAAACAATTGAAGAACAAGACTTAAAAGAACATAAACAAACTATGAAGTAAAACCCTAACACTTTCTAACATAGAAGACAGAGAAAACCAAAAGAAATCCGCTCAAACTTATACAAGACCTTCTATTGATTGTAATTGAAAGGAGAATCTTTAGATCCTTGACAGATTTCCATCCCAAAAATTATCTCCTCTTGCTATTGGTTGAGAATCCCTAAAAGATTTTTCAAAATCTAATCTTTAATTGAGTTTCCCGTAAAAATCTTCCTTCATCTACCGGTAACAATTCATTTTGCGGCACGACCTACTAGTAGAACAGTGTAACCTATCGATAAAACTTTGTCTAACAAACTTTTTGAAATTTCTATGGCTTTTCTTACTGATAGAACAGCCTTCAAGTACCGATAGGATTTCTCTAACAAAGTATTGGGACATTTCCTACCGGTAGAACCAGTACCAACTATTAGTAGAACTTCTCTAATGAAAAAGCATGAATTTTTATAAGTTTTTCTACTAGTAGTACGAGTACCACCTACCGGTAGGTCTTCTACATTATTCTTATGTATCCCAAGCTTCCAGTAGAACTGACTTCCTACCGGTAGAAGCTTTACTTTTTTATCTTTCTACCGATAGAAAACCTATAGATTAAACTTTTCTTTTTTTCAAAATAACTTGCAAGGCTTCCAACTTCATCTCTTCTTGAGAAAACACAATCCTAACTTGTCCCTTGCCATCCTATCAATGCTTAATCTCAATTCTTATATGTAAACTACCTGCAAACACCAAAATCAAGGCATGGATTGCAATATGCTCTTAGTGAAGCAAGTTAGTTATTTAGTAAGTCTAAAGCGAACATGTTAAGCTATATAATGATACAATAATAAGCACTCAACACACAACCTATGGTTTTTGAAATGTCACTGCCAGCCCCTGTCAGATTATGTCAGTTAATAGACTAAATAGAGACTGTGACTTTAATGAATTACCCTGCTTCAAACTTATCTCCAGTTGCAAAAACCTTTGTTTACACTTTAACCCCTTATAGATTCTGAATTACTCTACACACACTCTAATTTAATTTCATAAAATTAAACTTCAATTGCATAATATTGACATTTAATTTCATTAGTTCAAATATTAATTTCAATACAATAACACTAATTTAACCAAATTAATATATAATTTCATCAATTAACATTTTAAAATTTAATTTTGTCAAACTAACATTAGGTTTATTTAATTTCATCAAATTAACATCAAATTGAACTTTAATTACATCAAATTGATATTTAATTTCATTAATTAAAATATTAATTTTATCACACCAACACTTATTTCATCAATTTAACACTAAACTAATGTTTAATTTCCTCAAATTAACATTTTAAAATTTAATTTCATCAAATTAATAAATTAACATTTAATGTAGAATTTAATTATATCAAATTGAACTTCAATTTCATCACACTAACGCTAATTTAATCAATTTAACATCACATTAATATTTAATTTTATAAATTTCATATTCAGGTTGATCATGTTAACATTTTAAAATTTAAATTTATTAAATTAAATTCAAATTAACATTCATTTTATTTAATTTAAAATTTAGTTTCATCAAATTAATATTGACTTTCATTAATTTAATTATTAATTTCATTGCACTAACACTAAATTCATCAATTTAACACTAAATTAATATTTAATTTCATCAAATTCAAGTTCAATTTCAACAAATTAACATTTTAAAATTTAATTGTATAAATTAAATTAAATTAAAATTCAATTTAATCAATTAAATTCAAATTAAAATTCAATTTATCTGATTTAAAATTTAGTTTCGTCAAATTAACATGAAATTGAAATTTAATTTTATTAATTCAAATATTAATTTTACCACACTAACACTAATTTCATCAAATTTACATTTAAAATTTAAATTTGTTTGCTAAAATTAAATATTAATTTGATGTTAAATTGATAAAATTATTGTTACCATGATGAAATTAATATTTGAATTAATGATATTTAAAACAATTGATAATAAAATTGAAGAATCAACTTGAGGGTAAATTTGGAAGCTCATTGTAAAATATGGCATTACATCACTATCTTGTTTGATTTCAATAACAATAATGGTTGTGTCGTGAGGTTATTATGTAAAACTCATGATAAATTATAAGGGTATAGAGTGATATTTACGAAACTATAAGAGGTGTTCTTGCAATTAGGTCAATCTCAAGATGATGTCAGTGAAATTTACCCTATAATATATGTTTGTAATATCTCACAAAAAAATTGTATACGTATATATATATATATATTTTTTTTGAAATATTTTTGGTGGGCCCTGGCCCTTGGTGGATCCGCTCCTCACAACGGCTACACATAACCACCACCACCTTCAATATACAGCTCATGTCGACTAGCAACTGGCAAGAGGGGCTAGTCGACTAACCTTTTTGCACATAGTCAACTTGGCAACATTCCTTGGTCGACCAGGGTGTTTCTAGTTCGTATTTTTTCTGGGTTGTTTTAAATTGACACGTGTTTAGGTGATATTTTTTTCACCATCAATTTGAGAGTAATGTTATACTATACAAATATTTGTTCAAATTTTATATCTCAAATCAATGCAAATACAAAAAATCCTAGACTTAACAATCATAAGAAAATAGATAAAAGAAAAGTGAAGTCACAAGAAAAAACAAATTATGTATATGCATGACATGTAAGTGCATCCCCATGCCTTACTCAAGGTTAGACCAAATTTTAATTTGAGTAACAACATGACACATAAGTTACAATCGTTTGATCAACCTCATATAAAATAAAGGGAGAACTAAATCTTTGACTCAAATTAATGCTGATTCGAATTCTTAAGTTTGATATTTCAGCCTCCTCTTTGCATCCGTGTACTCTGTCTTGATTCAATCTCTGTTTAAACTCATCGATAGGTTCAAAAAACGTGACTTAATTGAAGTTCAGATTCTTTACCTTTAATTTCATTTTATACTAAATTTTGTTTTTTTGTTTTTTAAAATTTTAACAATCAAGGGTGACTAAGCCAACATAATTTAGTACCACTATCCTACTAAAAATGTACCATCTAATAGGATTTTGATTATTTGTGCATAATAAATTCTAGCCAAGTGCTCCATACAATGTTTTTGATCTGCTATGGTAAAAGCAGTCCTAAAGTTTTGAATTGCTGAACTTCTTGAGACCCTCATATTTCTCCGATTGAGATCATCAGGCCATCGATGTATTCAGGCATTACTAGAAGAGAGTTACACAAACATATTTTAACTTGTGAATTAACCAAGCATTTTAGTGTGATTTGTGGTTAAACTATTAGCTTTTCAATCTATAACCACATCCAAGGAGTTGATGTAACTAGAAGAATTACATAGCAAAGCCTCTTGACTCTGTGGATTCTCCACTGAATGCTTGCACAAATAGTGCATCTTGAGGAGTTTGACAAGGATCAGGAGGCATTTGCAAATGTTCAACTTCCCCTTCGAGCATCTCAACTACCTTCCTCATTGAAGGACGGCCAACCGGATTTGTCTGGATGCACCATAATGAAACCAAGGTCATCTTCCTAGTGATTTTCTTTTCATCATTAGTTGCTTCTTCAATTTCAATTTCTTTACCTTTATTGAACCGATCTTAAATCCAGAATGGACAAGATTGGGTAGAATTCTCTTCAGGGTGCATCAACTCTGTCTTTAATCCTAGCATTTCCATCTACAACATTCCGAAGCTGTAAACATCAGCCTTATATGAGACACCTCCGATACTTCTGTTGATCAATTATGGGGCTACATAACCTATTGTTCCCCGAGCTGCAGTTAGATTCACAATACTGTTATCAGTTGGATACAATTTGGCAAGCCCAAAGTCAGACACTTTCGGAATGAAGTTATCATCTAGAAGAATGTTGTGTGGCTTGATATCAAAATGGAGAATCTGAATATCACAGCCTCGATGCAAGTATTCAATTCCACGAGCCACACCAAGTGCAATCTCATACTTCATCTCCCAGCTCAAGGAGATACTTCCTTCTCGAAGAAGGATATTGATGCAACTTCATTGATGAATTCTTGCCCATTAGCTTTGGATTTGCCCAATATCTTTACTGCTGCAAGTCGGCCACTTCGAAGCTTTATACACAGTACCATAACCCCCTTCACCCAATTTGTCCTTGAAGCCTTTTGTCATCTTTTTAACCTCTGAATAGGAGTACCAAATGGGCATGAGGTTATTCTGACTTTGTAGAAACCTTTCAATTGCATCAAACATCGACAAATGCCTTCTTCGCAGTTTATAGATTATGAACACAAATATGCTTGGTAACCCAATCAGAAATTTTGCTGCAATGTGCAGTCCTGTGCAAGAAAATTAAGAGGAAAGCCATGAGAAACTGATCCGGTGCTGTATCATTAGAACCATGGTTAAAGACGAGCAGTCTAGTGCACTGCTCTTGTACTACTGTAGGATCTAAAGAGGGGCATGTGTACACAGCTTTACCCCACATGCAAAGAGACTATTCCTTTGATTCGAACCCGTAACGCTCAGGTCACAAATGGATCAACCTTATAGCTACGTCAAGACTCACCCTTACTATAACCATGGTTCTTAGTTGAAAAAACTTCTAAACGTAGGCCTTTTTTATACCCTACTTATTTGGTATGTGCAGCACAAAACACATCAATTCTCTACGTGATTACCACCTACACAGTTGGCTAAAGCAACATAATTTGAAGACTGAGGAACTCAAAAATCTTTCTGTACGTTCCTTCACTGTCTCTGTTCACTTTTTATTCAATGAATGGGTTAGGTTTCCCTCTTTTTTCTGGTTTCTATTTCTCTTATTTTCATTCCTTCAAAAGTATCAAAGCAGTTGTGTCTACTGTAGAACATATATTAATAATTAAATTAGAAAAGATGCAGGGGCTTACCTACGATAAGCAAAATGGCTAGCTGGATATCAGCAAAAAGGCCGAACAAGTAATTAAAAGAAGAGGGTCGTGTGTATAAGTTGATCAGCATGAGTCCAATTCAGCTTTGCAAGTAACATAGTTTACATATATTGCAGGGCAGGGTTGAGCCCCTGCTTAACAATTTTCATTTTGACACCATTGCCTAGGCTTGAGGCCCCAAGTCATATTTAGTTTTTTCTTCCCCATGTAAAGGGAAAACATCCAATCACCCATCTTTTGGACACATGGTCATAAAGCAAATATTTGAGTACACACAAATCACCTGGTGATCACACATACCAATTTAATTAGACATTTATATGGTTAGGAGAGTTGAACTTGGGATGTAGTGCTAGCATACGTTTCACTCCCCATGTTCCAAGTTAAGTCATGTTGGAATCTGCCTAGGTGGTAGAGAAATAAACATGTAGAGAAAAAGAAAGAATACTTACAGTAAAAGATGACCAAAAAAATATCCTTGGTGCCTGTATTGTTCATGTAAAGATTACCATCAGAGAATAAAACAATAAAACATAATAAAAAAGGGAAATTTAAACCGGAAATAATCCCATCAGGCTTTGTAACAAGTTTTTTGTTACATAATACAGCTTTATGGGGCGCTGCTAGCATGTTATGACCTATTAAACTAAATTGATTTGTCTTCCTACATACTCTGTTATATATTATTCAGTTTAAAATCATATGAGATGCTCATTTAGTTTCTCAGTTTTGTCACTTAATTAGGTGAACAAGGTAGGAAAATTAATGCCGTTATTCTTTGAAGTATGATTTTTGTAACACATTGCTCCATAATATTCGCTTCCAAAAAAAATTGCCGTTAATTTTGATGATATTATATAATAGATTTTGAAGTTCTATCAATATGTCATTAGTCAATACTTTTTTTTCAAAATTATCCCCTCCTAAATCTGTCTGGTCCAACCCACAACTGTACACTCTGCTGCAGATTAAGTGAAAATTACCCCATTTAGTCTATAAAGAAATCGCTCAGGGTGAGGAGAAATCTGACACACACACACACACATATATATATATTTCCATTTTTCGATTTCTTACCGCACTTGGTTGATAACATGAGGAGCTCAGGACTGAATGGCACAATCATTCCAAGAAATGAGCAGTAACTTGTGCACAATTTCTGATTGTCGCCCCGATGGAAGCAATACCCCAACTCGCAATTTTCACACTGAGTTTTGAACCATGAAAGCTCAAACCCATATTCTATGGCGTCGTAGATGTCTGAAAAAGAGATATTGTTATCATCCTTAAACGGCCATGATGTCATCACCATTAGCTCTATATTGCACCTCTCTCTCACTTCTACTGCCCTCAAGCCGCTAACATTGACATAAGAGTGTATTCTGGAAGAGGAGGAGAAAGAGGAGTTTGCAGTATAAACTCCATTGATGCACTGTCCTATCTCCAGGTAGAGAGGAGAATCTACTGGATATGGGCAATTCAGAAAAATTATAGGCTTGTTTATCTGCTGTCTAAATTGTCGGATGTCCCATATATGGTTAAAAGTGCTATATGGATCTTTCAAAGTGAAGTTGTGTCTGGTTAAAGGATACTGAGGAAGAAAGGAGCAATTATCTATTTTTTGTACAGCAGAGTCAACAAGGCGGATTGTGAAGTTAGGATAGTTGATAGATTGAACGAGGTATTTACGTTTATTTTTATGGGAACCCAAGTATAAAACTGCAGCATTATTTTCACAAGCAAACTCATATTTGGGGTTACCACAGTTTTTTGGATCATTATTCAATCGGAAAGGGTAACTGATGTTATGGATATTGCCGCAGGAAGAAGGGTCACAGTGATGATTCTGCTTACATCAGCATGGTTGAGGGAAGTGGATGAGAACAAGGACTGGGATGAAACCCACAACAATCAAATTTTCTCTCAACATTGGAGGGGAGAGAGAGAGAGAGAGAGAGAGTTTCCAACAAGAATAGAAGCGAGTTTTCAGAAGAGGTGAAAGGGCGGCATATATGTAGACGTAAATTTTGAAAAACTTTATATGGAAGACCGTATTATTTATCTTTTTTTTTTTCATTTGGTTATTATGTTTTTATCAATTTATAGAAATATTTATGATGATCTAAAATAGAGTAATTAATAATTTCACTTCAATTAATATTTGAACACATCATATATGTGGATTTTAAAGAGCAAAGAAAAGTAGGAACATGTCTGTTTTGTGATTTCTAAATGGTTAATTTGACAGAATATTTTAAAGTACAATGTGAGAAAATTAATTATTTGAAAGATAAATTGATAATTTTTTTATTTTTTAAGGGACAAAATGATATTTTTTCCAATATTCAGTATAAATGACGTTATTCACGCAAAAATAAGATGAACAAAAAAAGTAATTTTTAATAATATTAATCGGTTAATCAATGTAGAAAAAACTAGCAATTATTTTTGTCCGATCAATGATTGGATGAAAGACTCAAGAATGTATTTTGGAATCATAGTGGCAACGAGTTCTTTGGTGGGAGAAGAATGGAAACTCAAAGAAATTAGAAAGTGTTATTTTTTTTTGTTGCCTTTCCATTTACCAAATAGATATTTTTTATGGAGACAGTAGGAAGGGAACAACTTTTATTGAAATAATTAGGAAAGAAAAATAGCATACTATTGTCTCATGGTTAATTGGTCCACATATCTGCTCTTGTACCAATAAACAAGTTACGAAAGGAAGGGCCAAGTCTCTTTGACATGTAAAACACTTCAACGAGTATCTTATGGACCCCATGTTATAGAAATTACAGGGGGCCATGGGCCCAAGTTATGGCTTAGCTCTATCCCTGTATGGAAGATAGTATTATTTTATTTTCATTTATTTCATTTAATTAATATTTGAACATACTTACATCAGATTTGACTTCTCTCCAAATCTAAAATAATTGGTGAATCCTTTCGATTCTTTTTTGGGTGGTGAAGGTCGTTCTATGTCATCAAGTTTTATCTCCTTCACAAAACACTTGAAATTTTAAAATTCAAAAATAAATTAGGTTTACTGACATTAACTGATCTTCACCCTTAAAAAATAATTAAAAGATTCTCAAATTATTTTAAAATTTGAGAGGAGTCTTATCAGAGGTACTTCATGGGTGCAGGCCATTTAATTTAGAATTCCCAACTAGAGCTGTTGGAGAGGGTTCCGTAAAAGTGGTAGGTAGTGTATGTATTACGAATAACTTATTAAGAGGAACACAACCACCCATTGATAATTTTTTCTTAAAAAAAATAAATAAATATGCAATTGCACTATTGAAGTAGAAACACGAAACCTGCACAGGGTAAGCTAATTGTGTGGAGTTAACTTTATATCGCGCCATATATTCAAATGTTTTAATTTTAATTTCTCTTCTTGGCGTTTCATCAGTATAATAGACACATGTGATTTGCTTCCGATTGAAGGTATCGAGCTTTATTTTTCCTAAGTTCAAAGAGAAGGTCTCAGATGTTTTTCTTGTGATTAAAAAAAAATTCACATCATGTATGACCGAATACTTTTTTTTTTGTTTGTTTAATGACCGGATACACCAACTCCTTACATCGACATTGATTAGTCTTCTAAGGAGCCAAAACGAGAGACGCCATGAGAAAGGTTCCACCTTATCACTAGTGTGTGGATTGTGGGCATCAACCCTCTTTTAGAGAAAATATTCATTGCAACGGTGACACCATCTAATTAAAAGATAACGAATAAGTAAAATAAATTCCACTAATCTTATATGTTACTGATTGGATATGGTGGTTTAACAAAAAGAAATCTGTCCAAGTAACATGCATGGTTTAGCAAAAAGAAGTACCTAATGATTAGTGGTTGTATAGGAGTATAAAGTTTGCGTGTAATCTAAATACGTAATTTGTGATGGATTATATGTATTTAAAAATTTTATGTTATGAAAAATACATGATTAAAAAATCAAAATATTCGGTTATAAAGAAATCATTAAAAATACTATTATAGATTTGTATTTATAAGTCGATGTATATACTAGGTTGTTTCTTCTCCATGGGTGCAGTTAGTGCACCAAAATTTGTAAATGGATTCATGTTTGAAATGTAAACTAACACTTTTTTATCTTTTCTTCTCACTATATTTTAAACAAAATAGGAGTTTTGTTATAAAAACAACTATATATAACAAGCCTGGACAAAATTAAAACAAGAGGGAAGCTGGAAGAAAGAAAAAGGTTCCCACTCTTATCGCTTATTTATGTGGATTGTGAGCATCAACCTATCAACCTCATTTGGTGCCACCATGACAGGCTTAGATCTTTCATGACTTGAATATTTAAAGTCAGTCAATGAAAAAAAGTCACTGCACGAAACTTGACTTGGAACTAGTCCCCCATAATTTGAAAGAAGTTATTGCCTGTGCATCTTTATATTTAAAAAGTAAGCAGACACTTTTAATATCTCTTTTTTTTTTTTTTGAAATAAGTGTTTAAGCAAAATATCAATTTTGGTTCAAAAAACAAAAATATTAGGGTGCGTTTGGTAGGTGTTTTTTATTTCACATTTTTTTGTTTTAATGTTTTGCAAAAAACGAAAATAAAAACGCATTTGGATTTGTGTTTCTGTTTTATATAAAACAAGTTGTTTTGAAGACAATGCCCAAAAACAAGAAATAGAAAAAAGATGTTCCAAAAAACAAGGGATACAAAAACAAGCGCGTGGGGCTGGGGGAAGAGTTAGTGAGATTCAAACTTCGAGCTTTGTTAGCAACAAAAACGATATTTTTATGTGGAAGTATCTAAACTCATTTCATTCTCTCTCTCTCTTTCTCTCCATTGCCTTTGTCCATCCAACGAAGACCGAAGGTCTTCGCCGACAATTGTCTCTTCTCCTATGCTCCTCACGATCATTTTTTCTCTGGTAGTCCTCACAATCGTCTATTTTTGTTCGATCAATGATTGGATGAAGAAGAATGGAAACTCAAAGAAATTAGGAAGTGTTATTTTTTTATGTTGTCTTTCCATTTACCAAAGAGATATTTTTTATGGAGTCACTAGGAAAAGAACAACTTTTATTGATCTAATTAGGAAAGAATTAAATAGTATGTCATTGTTTTCTGATTAATTGGTCCACATATCTTCTCTTGTACCAATAGGTAAGTTATCAAAAGAGGGACCAAGTCCCTTTGACATATAAAACACTTCAGCGACCATCTTATGGAACTCAGGTTATGGCCCAAGCCATGACTTAGCTCTGTCCCTGTATGGAAGACAATATTATTTATCTTTTACTTCTCTTTGTTCATTTATTTTATTTTTTTTTGTTATTTGGTTATTTATTGTTTTATCAATCATGATACAATCATCAATTTCTAGAAATATTAATGATGATCTAAGATAGATTAAATAATGATTTGACACCAATTAATATTTGAACATATTTACATCTGATTTGACTTCTCTCCAAATTTAAAATAATTGGTGAATCCTTTTAATTCTTTTTGAATGGTAAAGGTGGCTCTATGTCATCAAATCTTCACAAAACACTTGAAATTTAAAAATTTAAAAATAAATTACGTATATTGAAATTGACAGATCTTCGCCCTTCAAAAATAATTGAAAGATCCTTAAATTATTTTAAAATTGGAGAGGAATCTTACCGGACTACTTAATGGGAGTAGGCCATTTAATTTCGAATTCCCAAGTAGAGTTGTTGGAGAGTAAAAATGGTAGGTGGTGTATGTATTGTGAATAACGTATCAAGAGGAACACAACCACTCATTGAATAACGTGTCATCACCGTCAGATAGTGTCACCATTGAATTAGAAGATAACGAATAAGTATAGTGGATTCCACTAATAATGAAATTCACTTTACCGAACCTATTTCTATTCTTTTAATTGGACGGTGACACAACGTGACAGTGATGACGTGGTGTCACTGTTAGATTAAATATTTGCTCCCAATTTTGGTGCAAAGGTCACCACGTAAAATTCGGTGTGTCGCTTCAATGTCCTTGTCAATCAACAAAAATATGGCCTGTCAAACAAAAAATCAGTCCAAGTACCACGCATGGCTTAACAAAAAGAAGTACCCCACTGATTTGTGGTCGTATAGAAGTATAAAGTTTGTGAGTAATCTATAAACGTTATTTGTGATGGATTATATGTATTTGAAATTTTTATGTTATGAAAAATACGTGATTAAAAAATCAAGATTTTCGGTTATAAAGAAATCATTAAAAATACTATTATAGATTTGTATCTACAAGTCAATGTATGTACTGGGTTGTTTCTTCTCCATGAGTGTAGTCATTTCAGATAATGATTTTTTTGGAAGTGGAATCATGTTTGAACTATAAGCAGACACTTTTTTTTTATCCTTTCTTCTAACAATATTTTAAACAAAATAGGAGTTTTGTTATAAAAGCAATTATCTGTAATATAAAACAGGAGAGATTTTAATAAATTTATCTAATGGACTCAAATAAATTAATCCAATGACCATCAACATCTCTTTCAAAACCATTCATATTTTACTGTGTCTGAAGGTACGGGAGTATATAACAAGCCTGGACAAAATTAAAACAAGAGGGAAGCTGGAAGAAAGAAAAGTGTCCCAACTCTTATCGCTTCTATATGTGGATTGTGAGCATCAACCTATCAATCTCATTTGGTGCCAACATGACAGGCTAAGACCTTTTGTGACTTGAATATTCAAAGTCAGTCAATAAAACAAAGTCACTACACGAAACTTGATTTGAAACTAGTCTACCAAAATTTGAAAGAAGTTATTGTCTATGCATCTGTATATTTGAAAAGTAAGTAGACACTTTTAATCTCTCTCTCTTTTTTTTTTTTTTTGAAATAAGTGTTGAAGGAAAATATCAATTTTGGTACAAAAAACAGAAATATTAGGGTGTGTTTGGTTGGTGTTTTTTATTTCGCATTTTTTGTTTTTGTTTTAACTTTTTGCAAAAAATGAAAAAAAAAAAAACCATTTGGATTTGTGTTTCTATTTTATATAAGACAAGTTGTTTTGAAGACAATGCCCAAAAACAAGAAATAGAAAAAAGATGTTCCAACAAACAAGAGAAACAGAAACAAGCACGCGGGGCTGGGGGGAGAGTTAATGAAATCTAGACTTCAACCTTTGTTAGCAACAAAAGGGTATTTTTGTGTGGAAGTATTTAAACCCATTTCATTCTCTCTGTCTCTATCGCCTCTCTCTCTCTCTCTCCTCCCTCCATTGCCTTTGTCCATCCAACGAAGACTGAAGGTCTTCACCAACGATTGTCTCTTCTTCTATGCTCCTCTTGATCATTTTTTCTGTGGTGCTCCTCATGATTGTCTATTTTCTCTCTCTCGTCAATGGTGGTGTAGGTGGTTAGACATAAATTTATTTGTGCTTAAATCAAGTTATGTTGATTGTTTAAAGTTCGTGTGTAATTTATATACATGATTTGTGATTGATTACGTGCATTTGAAAATTTTTTATATTCTAATTTTGAAAAATACATGATTAAAACAAATATTTATTATTAAAAAGCAATCATTAAATTAAAAACACCATAATAGATTTTTATCTACAAGTCCACGTATATACTGGGTTGTTTTTTTCTCCATGAGTGCAGTAATTTCAGATAATGATTGATTTGAAACTAGCGCACCAAAGTTTGGAAGCTGCTCTTAAATGGTTACCTTCATGTTTGAAATGTAAGTAAACACTTTTTATCTTTTCTTGTAAAAAATTAAGACAAGAGGAAAAAAGTCTCCCGCCCTTATCTCTTTTGTATATGTGGATTGCGAGAATCAACCTATAAGCCTCATTTGGTGCCAACATGATAGGCTAGGCTTGTCGAATAGTCAAAGTCAATCAATGAATAGATCCCATTCTAACCCCCACCTGGCTGCTCAATACCAACCATTAGAGGTGAGGAAGATGGATCAAACTTCCTAAGGGGATAGGAATGTACTGAATCAACAGGCAGGCAGATAGGACTTTAGCGAACGAGTCATCTCCAATTCCCGCTAATCACTCTACTCCTCCTACGAACCATTGATGAGCCAGCCGAGCTTGTTTGTTTAGTTTGGTTTTGTCTTTCTCTGAGTAATGCCCTAAGGTTTGATATCCGGGGTCAAAAAATGAGCTAAGCGCCGAGCGAAGAACCGTACCAAGGTGAGTACAGGGATGTGGTGAAGCATACCGAGAGAAAAAGCACTGAAATGAACCATATCGAGCACGGGTCTCACTCTACAAGTTCAGTTCGATGCCTTTTAAGGGGATTTGATCTAATAGGGAACGAGACTGAAGTGATCCCGAGCGGAAGGGAGGACCCCTAATTCGTGGGCTGAGTTCGAATAATATGCACTGAGTACTCGAACATAGTAATAGAGAGGGGTAAGGACTAGGGAGTTGGAAGACTTTTGTGCTAGTTCAGTTCTTCTGATTCAACAAAGTACTCGTACTCATTTAGTAGAGTTGTTGACCATAGATAAGGAATGGTACGTACGCACGTATAACATCATATCATGCTGCATTTTTCTTTCTCATTCCCAAAGCAAGCATCTTTGCCCACTTACCGGCCTCGTTCGTAGGCCTAGCCTACTACCCCACCTGACTGATTTGTCTCAGAGGGTACTGTTTCAAGTTGTAAAACCACTCCGTTACCAGAGGGAGAAGACGAAAGCACAGCCATACGGGGAGGTTCGTAAGGCCAGTGAGGGCGAGTGGAAGGACTCAAGCAAGGCCCATACCATCCGGTCACGTCTCTTGGTCCGAGGGGACGCCAGAAAAGGGGGATAGAAGAAGCACCCCGAGAGGGACGGGAAGGATGTGTCTGGTGGACAAGTACCTTAAGTGACAGTTCAATCATAATCTTAATAAGTAAAGGAAATCGTTTTGTGTCCATCTACGGAAGAAGGCTTGTCTCAAAGAAAATTTGGATTCTAGGTCCAGATGTGGTAGAAAGAAGGGCTTAAGATAGATAAGGAATAGTAAGAGTTAATAGACTGCCTCACTAATAATCTTCCTTATCGTACTACTGTACACAACTAGAAAAGGGGCAACAACTCTTTTTAAAAGAAGGAACCAAGGGATTCGCTGGGCTAGGCTTGTCGAATAGTCAAAGTCAATCAATGAAAAAAGTCACTACACGAAACTTGATTTGGAAAGTATGTAGGCACTTTTAATTTTTTTTGAAATAATTTTTTAAGCAAAATCTCAATATTGTTTAAAAAACCAGAAGTATTACTTTACATAAGTGATTTACATGCATATTTGTATATAAATAATATACTTATATGTGTGTGTGTATATATATGTTATATTATGTTGCATGTAATTAAACTTAGAGAAAGAAATAATCAAAAGAGAGAAGCAAGGAGGGAAAAGAAAGGTCCCACCTTTATTACCTCAACGTGGATTGTAGGCATCAATTTATCAACCTCATTTTGGTACCAACATAACAGGCTAAGCCTGTCGTGACTTAAATAGTCAAAGTCAATCAACGAAAGAAGGTTAGTATAGTACGAAACTTCTTGTAACTTATAAGTAACATGATTCTCACTCTTCTCCTATGAATAATTAATTCGAAGAAATTTTAATTATTTTTAAGTAGTAAGACTTATCCAAATTAGCAAGTTTAATTTATGTTGAATTATGAATTTTAATTAATTGCCAGATTTCTAAATTTTCATACACCCCTCAGAATTCCTTCTAATTTATGTTAAATTGTCAATTGCAACAATGAAAGTGAACATTTGAAACATTTGAGAGAAATTTTTGCAGCTTTATAAGAAAATACTCTATTTGTGAACTTCAAGAAGCTTTATATGATTGACAGTTTGGTGTTCATACCCATAGTGGTAAGGGAATTTGAATGTACTGGGAGAAGATTTAGGCAATTCAAGAATATCCTATATTGTGGACAGTTAAGCGAGGTTTGCAATTTTCATGGCATGTAACCTTCTATCGGACGTTGATGAGGAATTTCAACACTATGGTAGCAACCCTTACTGAGTACTTGAAGCAGATGTAATTGTAGTGGACTGATGAGGTGTAACACCCCAAAATCCACCTTGGAAGGCATTACGTTCTATAATCATTCATATCATGAAAGCAACTAATAAAATCCATAAATAAATTAATTTTCATTCATCATCCATAATAATTAAAGTATCATCCAAAATAATATGCCAAACTATGACAATTACATCCAAAAATCAAACTTTATCTTGCAGCAGAATAAACAAAATATCATCCATACATTGTCTCAAAATGCATCTCCTAGTCTAGGACATAAAGGGAACTACTCTAGACAACTCCCTTGGGATCCACGCTTCCATCCAATTGAGCTTCCTAAGCTACCTGCTCATCAACCCCGAGCTCTTCCTCTAGACCAAAATCTGAAAATTTTGTTTGTAAGGGGTGAGCACTAACCTCTGTAGTCGGTCTTATTTCACAAATATCATATATAAATTTTGAAAGGAGACAGTGATAGTTCATCCAATCTCAAGTTTACGCAGTATCAATAAATTAAATGAAGAAGTAAAACCAACATTCAAAAAATAAACCATTTCCAACAATTTTGTATCATTATCCCTCAATTGTATCATTAATCACATTGTACCATTAGCCACATTATGTATCTCAGGTAGGAAGTAAGACTTCACATGAATACATACATTGAGAATATTCTGACCCACAAACACACTCAATCCTCTTAAGGATATACAATTTTAGGAAGGGCGTATATCGACTCATCGGTAGTGACAATCTAACCTAGGAATAGTATACTAACCCTCAGCCTAGATACCACATGAGCGAATAGTGGTTTGGTCCTCACAAGGCACCAACCCCACTATGAGTGGTAAGGAACCTTCAAACCCACTCGCAGTAAGAAACACATCTACCCACTCTACGATACCCGGTCAATGGTCACCCATGTTCATCCAAACATTCACACAAGAGATACAATACTCAACCAATTTTTCAAATTACAAGTAAAGTAAGAACCCCAAATTTCACATGTATTTTTCCCACATAACAACTCAAGAAAATAAGCAAGAGATCATCAAAAGATATAATTTTATTGTTCAAAATAAAGCACTAGAGTTTTTGAATCAAGAACAATGGAATATCAAGAAAAAATCTCTATTTCTTGAAAAACAAGGGTTTTGAGATCAAAAACAAGGATTTTATGGCTATCAAACCATAACTTCATTCAAAACATGATATGATTTATAAGAACATCGAGAAACAAGGATTCCATAACAAATATCTATGATTGAGAGTCAAAACATACATATATATAAACCCTAACCTCAATGGACAAGATTTGAAAGAAACCCCTACCTTGCTTTTGTAGTTTTGTAAGAAATTTTGTAGATTTGATCCACTTCAATGTCAAAATCCCCCTTGATCTTGTGTTTCTCTCCTTCTTCTTTCTCTCTAAGACTCTCTAGGGTTAGAGATGTTGAAATGGGGCTAAGGTAAGTGTCCTTAAGTATTTATAGTAGGAGAAACAATCCCCTGTGAGCGAATCTGAAACTCAGAATCGTAACTCACGTTGGAACGTCATTATAGTGTTCGAACATTAGTAGTGCAAATTGTTGCTTCATGTTCCAATGTCATTATGGAGTTCGAACGTTAGTTGCTCCCAGTACTTTTATTTTTTTTATCAAAGCTTTGTAGACACCAAAGTACTAGAACTCACTGTCGTTCGAACATAGATTCATGTTTGAACGGACTCCCAATTTTTGCTAAAATTTTCAGTGAAGTTTGACCTATTTAGAGATTGATTTGGAAAAGTTTCATGAAATACTCTTTTGTAGCCCTGGAAGTCTAGTGTCTACTGTAAAAATTTCAAATCAAAGGGATATCGGGGTAAAAAGTTATGGTCTAAATACTAAAGTAGTGCCAATATCTTTCTACCCAAGTTCTATCGTAAATGTGTTTAACTCCGGAACACTTCCTAACTTCTACTTTTGCAACCTATATAGTTCATGCTTCCCTCACTACATATATGAGCATTTCAAAATCATTACGTTATTATATAAAGACAAGAATGTGGGGGTTTACATGAGGTAGTAAGGAGTTTTCGACTACTCAAGGAGAAGCTCATTACATCTCCTGTGTTAGCACTACCTAACTTTGAGAAGTTATTTGAGGTATATTGAAATGCCTTTGGCACTGGTATTGGAGCAATTTTGTCACAAGCTGGCAGACCAATAGCTTTCTTCGATAAGAACGTTAATAAGGCGAGATAGAAGTGGTCAACTTTTAATAACAGTTTTATGTAATTGTCAGAGCTTTATACTTTTAGTAGAATTATCTGATTCAAAAGGAGTTTATTTTGAACGCTGACCATAGAACATTGAAGTACTTTAATAATTCTACCTTATTGTATGAATGTTCGGTGGGTAGCATAGATTGATAAATTCACTTTCACCCTTAAACATAAGTTTGGACAGCTAAATAAGGTGGTAGATGTCTTGAGCAAGCGTACTATGTTGACCACCATTCGTAGTCAGGTGCTCGACTTTGACTATTTGAAGAAGTTATATGGAGGGAATAAAGACTTCCAACAGGTTTGGGCTCAATGCTCAAATATGCATGGAGTCTCTGGGATTTTCAGATCCATACGAGTTTCTTGTTCAAATCCACCTGGCTTTGCATTCCTCGAATATCTTTACATGAGCATTTGGGGCTTCATAGTGGTGCTTTAGGGAGATACATGAACAAAGATAATAGTGTTTCTTTCGTGAAAGAGCGTTATATTTAGTCCCAACTAAAGATATGTGGAGAGGTTTGTTAAGCAGTGCTACACATATGGACTGCAAGAGCACATGCACAAAATATCGAGCTCTACACTTCTCTATAGGGGTGGAGTTCCGTCTAGAATGAAAACTTGGAAAATTTTTAATTTTTAATCCCAATCAATAAAAATAAAATAAATATATTTAAATTTACTGCATTATATTTGATACTTAAAAATTCATAAAATAAAAAAAAGTGTCAAACATCGATAAATATGCATATGCAAATTTAAAAAAAACCTAATTCCAACCCTTCACAACAAATGAGACTAACTGTATAAAAGAGACTACAGTCTTTGTTCATTTAACCAATCAAATTATTAGCCATTGATCACTCATTCAGTTATGCAACTTAGTTTTCATAATCTTTATAGCTTAAGAAAATGAGTCCGACATTTCAAAAACTTATTTAGATGTATTCATAAAATGTCCAAAGTGCTTCTAAAAGTTCAAAGTTATTTCAATATGGGACTATACTAATTGATAGAATAAAAAATGATAGAGTTGACACACTTATATATATTTACAATTTAAAATATATAAGTAATATTTTTTTAAAAAAAATTCAGGTGGGCCCGTGCTCCCTGTTTCTCAAGTGGCTCCATCCATGGTTCTCTAACCTTTCCAGATGCACCTTGGAAGGAACTATACATGGACTTTGTGTTGGGTCTTCCATGGACTCAAAGTGGTATATTTGTTGTTGTGATTGATACATTTTTTTTCATAATGGCACACAATCCCATGTAGTGCAACCTCAGATTCCTTTCATCTTGCTCACTTGTTCATTCAGGAGGTTGTCATTTGCATGTTATTTCCATAGCCATTACTTTTGATCTTGACAACAAGTTCCTTAGTCATTTCTGGCATACGTTGTGGAAGCGGTTGGATACTTCAATATAGTATAATAGCTTGAGCTATCGCCACACTTATGGATAGAAAGAGGTGGTGAACTAAACATGTGAAACATCTTGGGGAGCCTTTGCAAGGAATATCTGAGGTAGTGGAATAGTACTTTGTCCATATCAGAGTTTGCTTATAACAACATGCCGAACAAATCCAATTGACAAGTCCCTATTCCATATTGTCTACATTTAAGCACATCTACACATGCTCGATTTAGTTCCATTACCAAAGCTTCTGAAGATGAAAATTGTGGTTGAACACATGTTAGGGAAGCTAACAGATGTGAATGCAGATGTGACATAACAGTTGGAAGCATCGACACCCAAGTATAAGGAAGCAATAAATACACAGCGACGACAGAAGCTTTTCAATGTTGGGGAAATGTTTATGACTCATCTCTATATGAAGAGGCTGCCAGTTGGAACATACAATAAGCTCAACTAGAAGAAGATCGATCCCTTTCAAATTTTGAAGAAGATCAATGACAATACTTATGTTGTGATTTTTTTTGCAAGTATGAACATCTCTAACACTTTTAATGTCCAAGACATGTTCGAGTTTCCTTCTAATTCTATTGAGCATACACGGGTTAACTTGAGAACGAATTCTTTTCAAGATGGATGGATTGATGTTTGAACAAATGGCAATAGATTACTTAGCGTGGGAGGACTGTCATTCAAGTCATGAAAGAAGACTAAAAAGTAATAATAGAGGCAAAATTGGTCAGACAAAGAATTAAACAATACCAATGCTATTTGACCTAGACTGGCCCAATGATCAAGACTCATTACTTTTCCATGAGCTCCTTCAATTTTGGCTGAATATCATTGTTTAGGCCCTAAAGTCCGCTTTCTTGGTGATTTAAGAAAGAATTCAAAAATGAATAGTAACTCATAGGAGATTCTGAATTCAGTGTAATTAATTTTGTTAGACTCCAAATGAAACATGCTTTTATATCAATTAGTTAGATTCTATTTTTTTTTTACTTTAGTATATTTTGTATAATCAGATATTCTTTTTTGTTTTGGGAACGATTAGAGTTTTTATAAAAATTTTCCGAATGTACTAAGAGTTCTTCATTGAGTATACATATTTTCAAGGATCTTCTTTATTTCTCATGTAGTTTCAAAGTATGCGTATTATTTTCACGAAGAAATGATGATTTTTTTGTGATCTTCATTTACTACTACGTCAACTTTCTATGATGCAATATAAAAGGACATAAATTTAAAAATCATATCAGAATTAGTTATTATTCCATTGAGTTATACTTTTTAACAAAATAGCACATAGATAATTTTTGACACGCTATTTTTAAATTTCAAATAATTTTGATACGGATTTAAAAATCACACAACTTGTTAGTTCAATGCAATATAAAAAGGACATGAATTTAAAAATCATATCTGATAGTACCCAAAATATTCCCAAGGGTGAGCTCGGGTGATCAGCTCAGATCCCCCAAGTCAGGCACTCAGCCCACCCTTGATGACTGAGGGGCTTGAGGTCCATACCTCTTCGCCAGCAGCAACACCTCTATCAGTTTGGCTTAGACAATAGTTGTTTTTTAGCCAAGCACTGCGCAAATCGTAACGGTCGCATATCCAGGCAAAGAAGTCATAACTGCCTCAGCGCTCAACCCTACCGTTGCAAGATAGGTGCAACCGTTACAAGATATAGGTAGGAATCACGCCATGGATTAGGCGAGACCTTGGACTGACGCTAAATATGAGGCATGACCCTCTCAAAAGACACACAAGCAACTGTAATCAGAACAACACTCTGTAATCCCATTTTTTTATTAATATAAGCCCCAAGAGCAAGAGACTCTCTTGAGAGTGGATTAGTCAAACTCCTGAGCTGGTGAACCACTATAAACTCTCTGTGTGATTATCCCCTTTCCTAGTCCAAATCATAGGAGCCTAAGAGCTCAGACTGAGTTATTTAGTACCCATCAATCTATTATCTCTACTTTATCATGCTACATACATCATCAATATCAAAAAGAGTTATTATTCTATTGAGGTATAAAATGACAAGATACAAAAACTACACAAAGAACACTGATAGCTACTGTAGAATACCATTTGCTGAATCTACTTAAATCAATAGAGATGACAATACATTGAGGAAACTAGGTAGGCACTTTGAAATGGCCAACAACTTCCTTTTTCTTATTCACTTCTTGCTCTTAGTGTTCCTTCCTCTAACCCTTGAAGCAACTCAAGAAGATGAGGGAAGGGAATTCAGGTGCAGTCACCTTGGCCCATCAATCCGCTTCCCATTCTAGGTTAAATATTTCCACCCAGGTTGCTACCACTATCCTGGGTTCGAGGTATCCTATAACAAAAACAATGAAACAGTCATTGATCTTCCCTTTTCTATGAAACTATTTGTCGAGAAAATTGACTATAAATCTCAAGTTGTTCGATTGTATGACCCAGATGGTTGCATTCCACCAAAGCTTCCTAACCTCGACTTGCCTGTCTCCACTTTCGAGTTCAATGAAAATGGTTTATATAATTACTCGTTATTCAATTGTTCTGCATCAGACAGAGATCTATTCCCGGTTCATTGCCTTGATGGGCCTGGCCACCAAGTGTATGTCATACGCTCTAGCTTGAACCTTGACGATATCCTTTGACATCTTGCACTAACATTCATAACTTAGAATCGATACCCTATTGTGTGCGGTGATTCTGACACAATAAATGAAATTGACAGAACTCTCCCTGGTGAACTCGATTCTGCCTAAAAAGTCAAAGGCTCCGCAGCAAATGGATGTTGAGAAATGGTGATGAAACTCTCTACAAACTATTTGGTCACCCTTGGGTTATCGAGCTGAGTCCTGTTAATCAAAAAGAAGGGTTATAAGGGCACCGAAGTGTTTTTCAACGTGACCCCTCCGACGATGAAGTCAGTATGTGAGAGGGAGTGGAAAAACACTATTCAATTGCTTGGGTGAGAATTTTCGTACCTTAGAATTTGTTGGTGAGAGCTATTTATACCTCCTTGGAATCAATCATTGCGGAATGCTGGGTCCCTTAGAGGGAAGGGTCCTCATTGGCTTATTTGGAAGACAATAGGTGGTGCTCAGTCCTTGAGCAGTGAGCCTTCCTTTTCACATGGTAGAAGCTTCTTCATGTAATACTCGGATCTCTGGGCATTTAATATTTTCCTTTCTGGTCTTGCCGAGCAATAGATACATCATATCCTTCTAAGGGGAACATTTAATGTGATCTGATTATAGCTGCACATGCACAAGGGCATTTTGTCCACTACCCTCAAATAGGCTAACATTTCAAAACATTATATTTCGTATATCTTAACCATTGGTTATTGGATTGTCTTTCCTACTATTCTGATTGCCTTTGGAAAGGGGAACTGATCATTGAAAGTCCACTACTTCCAAGTCACAATAATAGTGAAAAAATCTTATCCATGCTTTGTCGTGTGGAAGACCGAATGCCGAGGTGAGTGTCATGTGGAGAGTGCTCCGCGGTCAAGATGCTGAGGAGACGTATCATTCAAAGAACACTCCATGGACAAGATGCCAAGGACGCGTGTCATCCAAAGAATACTCCGTGAAAAAGATGTCAAGGACTCGACGGAGAAGATGTCGAGCACACTTGTCATTCAGAGAACATTCCACAGACAAGATGGCGAGGATGCATGTCATCCAAAGAACACTTTACGGACAAGATGTCAAGGACGCGTGTCATCCAAAGAACACTCTTCAAACATGATGTCGAGGACACGTGTCATGTCCCTTATGATCACGAAAAAATTCCATCAACTGCTCCATAGCCCATAATCTTCGTACGAACTAGATGACATGGTGGAGGAAGATGAAAAGGCTTGAACGCCCTGTCCCTTCTTTTATCCATTTTCCCGTCGATGCTCCAGTGGTGCCGACACTATTCCTATCCCATAGAGCGCTAATTCCTGATCCACTAGTGTTGATGATTTTTTTGGTGACATCGAGGGAGACATCGGGAGCAACGTCACTGGTCCTCTATAGAGTTTCTTTTTCACTTTTCTTGTAACTTAGTTTCTATTTCTGTAGCTTGAGGGACGCAACGCCTTCCTTTTTTGCAATACAAGAATGACTTTCTTTTTTCAAGTGTTTCTCTTTTTTTCTTTTCTTCCTCGAAGTGTATAATTCCTTGGGGCCGAGGTCCTAGGGGCCGGCCTTGGCTTCCTGTATGGGGAAAAAAATTTTGAAGCGTACGCCCTCAGGGTCATGTCCCATCTTGGAGGCTTCTCTCCTTGGGTCTTTTTCGGGTAAGTCTTCTTCTAAGGCCTTACTCTTGAGGCCATGCCCTTCCTTGAAGACTTTGCCTCCGGGGCCATGCCCCTTCTAGGAGGCTTTATTCCTTTTGTTTCTTTAGAGGCAAGAGTTTTCCTTGAAGACTTTGCCTCCGCAGCCATGCCATTTCCAGGTGGCTTGGCTCCTTTGTTTCTTTGGAGGGAAGAGTCTTCCTTGAAGATTTTTCTGTCGGGACCATGCCTCTTCCAAGAGGCTTTTGGTCTTTTTATTTGTTTGGAGACAAGAGTGTTCCTTGAAAACTTTGCCTCTGGGGCCATTCCCCTTCCAAAACAATACACTTAGCGAAAATAAGCATTTCTTTCTCAAAAATAATAGTTCTTGAAATTCATTATATTCCAAGGTCAAAGTATAACATTTCCTTCCATATCTTCTAACTTGTATGATCCCAAATTGCCCACCAATATGACTCTATATAGTGCCTCCTAGTTAGGTCCCATCTTCCCATCGGTCAGATCACGAGTGTTCCTGACTACCCTTCTGAGCACCAGGTCACCTACTTGAAATTTTTGGGGTTTCACTCTTTTATTATAGAGTCTGGACTCTCCTTGGTATTTTACTAATTGCAAGGCATCCATTTCTCTTCTTTTCTCTGCTAGATCCAAGTCTAGGTTGAGTTGGGGATCGTTCTCCCCTGTATAAAAAACATGCGTCCTTATGGTGGGGAGAACAACTTCCAACGGAATAACTGCCTCTTCTCCATAGGCGAGGGCATAAGGTGTCTCGCCTGTTGAGGTCTGCGAAGTCGTCTTGTAAGATCAAAGGACATTTAGGAGCTCTTACACCTATTTTCCCTTATGCTTTCTCCATTCTCTTCTTAATTCCATTGATACTAGTTTTGTTTGAAGACTCTGTTTGTCCATTGGCTTGAGGGTATGAAGGCCTGAAGTAATAATTCTAGATTCCAAGATGCTCAGAAAAGAACTTGAACTTCCTGTTGTTAAATTAAGTCCCGTTGTCTGATATGTGTGCTCGAGCGATCCTAAACCTCGTCACTATATCCTTCCATACGAATTTCTTAGTGTTCGTGTCCTTAATATGAGTCAATGACTCAGCTTCAACCCATGTCGTGAAATAATCAGTCCCAACTACTAAAAATCTCTTATTTTTGGGAGCCTTTGGAAGAGGCTCAACCAAGTTGAGTTCCTATTAGGCAAACAGTCAAGGACTGGTCAGCGGGTGTAAATCTCCAACTGGCTGCTTGATGGTGGGGGCAAACCTTTGACATTGGTCATATTTCTGGATGTAGGCTTGTACATCACTTTGCATTTGCAGCCACCATTATCCCTATGTCATGGTCTAATGGGCCATGGATCTTCCACCCGAGTGCCCCCGCATATGCCTTCATGCACCTCGTACTAGAAGGGCTCAACATTATTTTCACAGATACAAAGTATATAGGGGTCCTAAGAATGAATTTCGATACAATTTTTGATCTGGGGAGGCTCAGAACCTAGAGGCCCACAACTTTACCCTTATGGCTTCCTTGGGACAGTCAAGGAGCTTTAGTAGGGGATCAATCCCGCTAGGGGCCCCTCCATCTCCCGAATTGCAGTCATTCTAGGAATGTCGCCTGTGCTGTAGTTGGGAAGGAACTCCACGGTGATCCTTTGTGTCATGTCAAATTCCAACACCGAGACCAGGCATGCCAAAGCGTTGGCATGGACATTCTTATCTCGGGGGACTTACTTGACCTTCAACTTCTTGAACTTGTGGAGTAGGGTTATTGTCTTGTGGTGATAAGCTTTCATCCTTGGATCCCTTGCTTCAAACTCCCCATTGATTTGGTTAACCACCAGTAAGGAGGCACAAAGGACCGTTAGCTCCATGGCTCTCACCGCATAGGCAAGTTTTAGTCCAGAGATGAGTGTTTCATACTCCGTCTCATTGTTGAATGCCTTGAAACCTAACCGCACAGCTTGCTCTATGACAACACCTTCTGGGGAGACCAATAACACTTCAATTCCAGATCCCTTGCTGTTGGAGGATCCGTCCATGCACAGCCTCCAAGAGTGCACCTGTCTATCCACGGTGGGTTCCTCCTTGAGGGGGGGGGGAATTGGCTCACCTTGAGTAAATTCAGTAATGAAGTCCACTAATACTTGTCCCTTTATCGTTGTGCAAGATCTATAGTGGATGTCATGTTCCCCCAACTCCATGACTCATTTCGCTATTCTCCTGGAGAGGTTCGTTTTCCTCAAGATCGCCGTCAAAGGTTGATCCGTCAGGACGGTGATGGGGTGCGTTTGACAATAATGCCTCAACTTCCGTGCACCCGTGACTAGTGCTAATGCAATTTTTTCCAAAGGCAAGTATCTTGTCTTGGTATCCAAGAGAGCTTTTCTTACATAGTATACCGGTTTCTGTTCATATTCATGCTCATGGATCAGTACACCACTGACGACAAACTCATAAACGGCCAAATAGGGGAATATCATATCCCCCCTCTAGGGGACCAACAGGGTCGGGAGGACTTGTAGATACTCCTTGATCCCTCCGAATGCCTTTTCACATTCTTCATTCCAAGTCTCCTTCCCGAACCTCTTAATGGTGCCGAAGAAAGGCCTACATTTGTCCAATGACTGATGAAGGCGGTCTTCTCCTAATTAGGCGAATGAAGGGGAATGGTGGTAGCCGGCTCGGGCATCCATGAAGGTTTTGCGTTTGTACCCCGCCGTGGCATTAACTAATTGATCAACCTTAGGAGAGAATAATCATCCTTGGGATAAGCCTTATTCAAATCTATGAAATCTACACAAGCACACCACTTCCTACTCTTCTTTTTTGCGTAGACGATATTCAACAATCATTCTGGAAATTGTACTTCCTGGATGGCTTCTGCTACCAGGAGCCTCTCTACCTCTTTGTTCATTGCTTGGGAATGCTATAGTGTCGTACACCAAGCTTTTTGCTTGATGGGCTTATGATTGGGATCAACATAAAGTCTGAGTTATAACATCCAAACTTATGCCCTTCATCTCCACTGCGTCCCATGCCGACACATCCAAATTTTTTCTCAAGAAATTAGCCATCTCCTCCTGCTCGGCCGTGGACATGATGGAGCCGATTAGGAAGTATCTCTCTTTGTCCTCCTCCCTCAGGAGTACCTTCTGGAGGTCCTCCACGGAGCGGTCGACAGGGTTAATTTGCGGCTCATTGACACCTAGCCGCCTAGACTATAGTTGTTATTTGTTCAACACTTCCTCTAGGGCATGCTCCCTCTCCTAGGAGGTAACCCTGAATTTTACGATGGCATAAAAATAACTCTTCGACGAAGCTTGGTCTCCACAAATCTCCATTATCCCCTTCGAAGTGGGAAACATCAATTTTTGATGGTAGATGGAGTGCACTGCTCCAATTGAGTGCAACCAAGTTTGCCCTATGATTATGTTGTATGCTAAATCAGAATCGATCACCATGAACTCCGTTTCAATCGTGCTAGGTCCAGTGATAACTGGCAAAGTAATCTTTTATAGTAGTAGGGCAAATGATCTATTTTACCCGACGAGGGGTGGCTTGACAGTGGTAAGATCTTTGGACCCAAGGCCCATCCGTTTGAGAACTTTAAGGTACATTACTTCTGAGGAGCTCCCCAAGTCAACCAAGACCCTTTTAACATTAAATTTGACAATCCGCAAGGTTGTGATCAAGGCATCTTCGTGTGGGAGGGCCACACCCACTAAGTCGGCGTTCGAGAAGGTGATAGTTGTCTAGCCCACATCCTTCTCCTCCACATTCATGGCAAAGGCCACTCTCTTTAGGTCAGACTTGATAGTGTTGGTTATCAGTCATTCCAAAGGGCAGACGTGGATGTCATCGATCACATTGTCGTGGATAGTGGTACGGTTATCAGCCACATTCGTTTCCCTTGGGGTCTCTTTCTGGATGTACTCCTGAAGGTGTCCCTCATGGACCAATTTCTTCAGGAAGGACTTGTATACTCGGCAGCCCTCGGTAAGGTGCCCTACATCCTTGTGGTATGAACACCTAGCATTTTAATTCCTAGTGAATGGATCACCCTGCACCTTTGGCGGTCATTTGAAGAATGACATCTTCTTAATTTTAAACAACAGCTTAAAAATAGGCTCCTTGAACACGGTGTGAATCCCTCTGAAAGAACTTCTTGACGCCGGGATTACACCCTTCCTAAGGGGGACTCCCTATTTCTCTTTGTCCTTCTTCTTAGGAGCCAAATTTTTTCCTTTGTTCCTGTCTAAATCATCTTCTATCTGGGAGTACTTGTTGATGCGGGCCATCAGTTAGCCCTTGTCCACCAGTGTCCACTTTGTCAAAGACTTATAAAGATCTGTGTCTCGAGATAGGCGGAGTGTCCCGAGATAGTCGGAGTGTTTCGCATTCCTTCCACCAGAGGGTCGAAAAAGATCCAACATCCTTGGGGCGTTTGCTCCCCATGATGAACTACAAGGAGAACTATCTGGTTAGCTCTCTCTAGGACCTTATGCTATTTGGCATAAGGGTCTCAAACCACTTCATGGTTTTATCGCCTATGCCCATTGACAACACCCGACATAACAACCTATGATCTGAGTGATAGAGGTACAACATTTGCTTGTACTATTGGAGATGAGCCTCCAAGTTAGAACGTCCATCATAAACCTTAAATTGCGGCACCACAAACTTCTTTAGTACCATCATCTCCATAAGTTTTTGGTGAATGGTGACAAAATGGCTTTGTCATCTGTATCCACGTTGGGGGTGGACTTACCCATCCTCATGGAGTCTAACTTGGACCTGAGGTCTGCCTCCTCCTTGTGGTGTCTTCTTTTACCATCGTCATGGCTAGTTGTATGCCCCCTGGCTCCTTCATTCTTCACAGAGAGGGTTGACCCTTCTGCCGACCCTTCCATGCCCCTTTGCCCAGATAGCCTCTGATAGAGGTCGTTCGAAGCCAAAAGCCTAGCCCTTTTAGTCGGGACCTCCAGGTCCTGTCTATTGGCCCTCGCCGCCACTGAGTTGGTTCCTTAAGTCGCTGGCCCCCATCTCCTTGACGAAGGGCTCCTTGGACAGTCTTGAGTTTCGAGAAACCCCGTTGGAGAGTGCAAACTTGTCGAGTCTATTCAGGACGTTTACATTGTTCTCCTCAGTCTATCTCAAGCGGTCCCTCAACCGTTCTTCGATGACGTTGACAAGTTGACAGGCCAAGGGCCCATACATTTCACCTTTAAGGCTCAATTCATTTTGGCGGGTTCTTTCTTTAGAATGGACCGAAAGTTCCTAGTTGACACTCTCAACGTGATCCTCCGTTCTCGAAATGGATGGGGCTGGCACATCAATATTCCTTTGCTAAGGACCTTTTCTTTGAAACGTGTGTTCACCATGGTCATTTTCATTTAGAAAACATGGTCATTTCCCACAGACAACGCCAAATTGTGCTCGGTGATTCTGACACAATAAACAAAATTGATAGGTTTTCTCCCCTAGTGAACTCGAGTTTGCCTGAACAGTAGAAAGCTTTACAGTAAATCGATGCTGAGAAATGGTGATGAAACTCTCTGCAAACTATTTGGACACCCTTAGGTTATCGAGTAGATTCATGTCACTTAAAAAGATGGGATAAAAGAGTTCCAGAGTGTTTTCGGACGTGACGCCTCCGATCATAAAGTCAGTATGTGAGAGAGGGGTGGAAAAACACTATTCTATTTCTTAGGTGAGAATTTTCGTACCTTAGACTTTGTTTATGAGAGCTATTTATACCTCCTTAAAGTCAATCATTATAGACTGCTTGGTCCCATGGAGGGAAGGCTCGTTATTAGCTTATTTGGAAGGCAATAGGTGGTGCTCAATCCTCGAGAAGTGATTCTTCCTTTTCACATGGTAGAAGCTCCTTCATTTAATGCTCGAATCTCTAGGCATTTAATGTTCACTTTTTTGGTCTTGTTGAGCAATAAATACATCTTATCCTTCTGAGAGGAACATTTAATGTGACCTAATTATGGCTGCATATGTGCTAGGGCAATTTCGTCCATTACCTCTCCAAGGGATTTCAAAACTTCGTACTTTGTCCATCTTTACCATTGGTTATTGGACTGTTTTTCCTACCATTTTGACCACCATGGAAAGGGGGAACCTATCATTGACAACCCACTCTGCTTCCAAGTCATGATAATTGTAAAAAATTCTTATCCATGCTTTGTCGACGTGGAAGACTTAACGCCGAGGTGACGTGTCATGTGGAGAGTGCTCCACGACCAAGGTGTCGAGGACATATATCATTCATAGAACACTATGCAGACAAGATGCCGAGGACGCGTGTCATCTAAATAATACTCCTCAGATAAGATGTTGGGGACTCCGCAGACAAAATGCCAAGTACTCCGCAAACAAGATGCCAAGGACTCCATGGATAAGATGCTGAGGAAACGTGTCATCCAAAAAAAACTTCATGGATAAGATGCCAAAGACTCCATGGACAAGATGTCGAGGACACGTTTCATTCAGAGAATACTCTACAGACAGGATGCCAAGGATGTGTGTCATCCAAAGAACACTCCACGGACAAGATGCCGAGGACTCGTGTCATCCAAAGAACACTCCATGGACAACATGTCAAGGACATGTGTCGCATTCCCCTTGATCATGAAAAAGTCCATCAATTACCCCCCAGCCCTTAATCTTCGTACGAACTAGATGATGTGGTGGAGGAAGATGAAAGGGCTTGAACGCCCTGTCCCTTCATGTAACCGTTTTCCCGCCTATGCTCCAGTGGTGCCGACACTGTTCCTATTTCTCAGAGCACCAATTCCTTATCTACTAGTGTTGATGAATTTTTTGGCGACATCGAGGGAGACATCAGAAGCGACGTCACTAGTCCTCCATAGAGCTATTTTTTCACTTTTCATGTAACTTAGTTTATGTTTCAATAGCTTGAGGGACGCATAGCTCTCATCTTTTGCAATACAAGAATGTCTTTCTTTTTCTAAGTGTTTATCTTTTTTTCTTTTTTTCCACGGAGTGTATAATTCCTCGGGGCCGAGTACTCTCCCCTGGCTTTGGCTTTCTGTATGGCCAAAATTTTTTACGTATACACCTTTAGGGTCATGCTCCATCCAGGAGGCTTTACTCCTTGGGTATTTTTGGGGAAAGTCTTCTTCTAAAGCCTTACCCCTTGTGGCTACGTCATTCCTTAAATACTTTGCTTCCGGGACCATTCCCCTTCAATGAGGCTTCGCTCCTTTTGTTTCTTTGGAGGCAAGAGTCTTCCTTGAAAACTTTGCCTCCGAGGAAGGGCCCCTTTTAGGAGGCTTTGCTCCTTCGTTTCTTTGGAGGCAAGAGTCTTCCTTGAAGAATTTGACTCTGAGGCCATGTCCCTTCCAGGAAGGTTCACTCCTTTTTTTTTCTTTGGATGCAAGAGTCTTCCTTGAAGACTTTTCCTCTCCTTCTAGGTAGCTTCCCTCCTTTTGTTTCTTTGGAGGCAAGAGTTTTCCTTGAAGATTTTGCTTCTGGGGCTATGCCTCAGCTAGGAGGTTTCGCTCCTTTGTTTCTTTGGAGGCAAGAGTTATCCTTGAAAACTTTGCCTCTAGGACCATGCATCTTCCAGGACAATGCACTTAGCGAAAATAAGCTTTCTTTCTCAAAAATAATACTTCTTCAAATTCATTACATTTCAACGCCGAAGTACAACATTTCCTTCCATATCTTCTAACTTTTAAGATCCCAAACCTCCCATTGATATGACTCCGTATGGTCCCTCCCAGTTAGGTCTCATCTTCCCATTGGCCGAATCTCGAGTGTTCCCAACTACCCTTCTGAGCACTAGGTCGCCTACTTGAAAATTTTGGGGTTTCACTCTTTTATTGTAGAGTTTGGACACTCCTTCTTGGTATTTTGCTAACCACAAGACAACCATTTATCTTCTTTCCTCTGCTAGATCCAAGTCCAGGCTGAGTTGGTGATCATTCTCCCATGTTTCAAAAGCTTGTGTCCTTATGGTGGGGGGACTAGCTTCCAACAGGAGAACACTCCGTGGACAAGATACCAAGGACGCGTGTCATTCGAAGAAGACTCCGCAGACAAGATGTAAAGGATTCCGCGGAAAAGATGTAGAGGACGCGTGTTATCCAAAGAACACTCTGCGGAGAAGATGTCGAGGACGCGTGTCATCCAAAGAACACTCTGCGGATAAGATGCCGAGGACATGTGTCACCCAAAGAGCATTCCACATACAAAATTTCGAGGACGCGTGTCAACCAAAGAACACTCTACGGGCAGGATGCCAAGGACGTGTGTTATCAAAAGAATACTCCACAAACAAGATGCTGAGGACACCTGTCATCCAAAGAACACTCTGTGGACAAGATAGATGTCAAGGAATCCACGAACAAGATGCTAAGAGCACGTGTCATCCAAAGAACACTCTGAGAACAAGATGCCAATGACACGTGTAAACCAAAGAACACTGAGTAGACAGGATGCGAGGACACATGTCGCCCCCCCTTTGATCAGGAAAACGTCCCATCACCTATAATATATTTAATCAAAGAGGTAAGCTTCAGAAACTACAACAAATTTGTTTTTAAGTGACGAGTTTTGGCGACGAATAATAAAATTTGTTATAATAAAAGTGATTTTCGGCGACAATTTCAAATGTTTGTCGTGATAAACTTTTTTATGATATTTTTGGGGACTATTTTTTGTAGTTGTCGCCAATAGTCTTCGCAAAGACGTTCCCTCCAAAAAAAAATTGGCGCCAATGTTGGCGCTAAATGCTAATTTTATGGGCGACAAAAAAATTGTCCCCAAAATAATTTTTCGGTCATAAAATTTTTGTCAAATAATGAAAATAAGAAAACAAAAATAATAATACTTAGCAACAATACATGTTTGTCGCAGAAAAAAAAAAGTTAATTTTTTTTTTATTTGGCGACAATGTATATTTGGTCTCAAAATATCACTACAAGAAAAACGTTTTACTCTGACGATTTTTTGCGATGTGTAAGAATAATTGTCGCAAAAAGTTCAAAGACAAAGGCAAATCAATGTCTTTTTTTTTGTCCCACATCAGCAAATGAGGTGAGATGGGGAGGGCAAACTTGCCTATAAAAGTCAGTGACCTTTTGCCTTTTTTTAGCCTTAAAGTTTGAGTTTTATGTGAGATTTGACTAAAAATTCCTCTTTTTTTAGGTAAGTACAACGGACAGTAAAAAAATGGAGTTAGAAAAATAGAGTATTAAAATTTGTTGATATAATTTTTTTAAAATTAAACGGGTTAAATGAGTCGTGTCGTGTTACCTGTTCATAAAATTTGTTCATTTGTTATTTGGCATCGAAAATATGTTAGTCGCAAAAAATGTACCTTGATTTTCAGCGACAAATATTATGTCATTACCAAAGAGAAAAAATATGAACATAATATAATTTCTTTCAGCGACGAAAGTTTTTTTGTGACAAGTAAATAAATTTTTAAGCGACTAATTTTTTTGTCACTGATAATCTACTTTAGCGACGATACTTTAGTTGGTCGTCAAAAAATTTCAGTGACGAGCCTGTCGCGACAAACTGACAACCAAGTTTTTTTGTCGCAAAAAACTTGTGGCAACGAATTATTCATTTTTAGCGATAATTTTTTTTTGCCGCTAAAAAACATTTTTCTTGTAATGAGTTGAGCTGGTTAAAACCAAATTTTAGCTACTATGAAGCTGAATGCAAAATTTGTAGATCGAAGAATTATAACACAGAACATGAAACTGAATGTATTGCCAAATCCAAGACATTCAAAGGTCCTTTATTTATTTCATCTTTTGCTTTAACTTCAGTTGACACTTGGCATAGGAAATGTTAAACTCCTTCACTAAGAAAGAGCAGAATTATAAGAGTTATGACTGACTGCTCAAAAAAAAATCTGAAAAACCAAACAACAATTTGACATTTGCACTATTAACTATTGCAAGTTTTTTTTTCTTGTGATGGGAATCGTTTCAACCAAATGTTTTTGAGCCTCAGTTGCAAAACAAACGCGGATATACATAATCACACGCAAACTTGTGTTAATTAGTAGACTTAAACTCAGAATACACTCTCACATCTTACTCCATGTTCTACCACTAAACCAATATGGATTTACTGTATATGTTATCAAATTTTAGAAAGTGTTATTTTTTTGTTGCTTCTCCATTTACCAAGGAGATATTTTTATGGAGTCAATAGGAAAAGAACAATTTTTATTGATCTAATTAGAAAAAAATAAAATAGTATGTAATTGTCTCATAGTTAATTGGTCCACATATCTTCTCTTGTACCGATAGGTAAGTTATCAAAGGAGAGGCCAAGTCTCTTTGACATATAAAACTCTTCGGCAACCATCTTATGAACCCCAAGTTATACAAATTATAGGGAAGCCATGGCCACCCCAAGCCATGGCTTATATAGCTCCGTCCCTGTGTGGAAGACAATATTATTTATCTTTTTCTTCTTTATTTTAATTTATTTTAATTTTTTCTGTTATTTGGTTATGATTGTCTTATCAATCATGATGCAATCATCAATTTCTAGAAATATTAATGATGATCTATATAGATTAAATAATGATTTGGAACCAATTAATATTTGAACTTAATTACATCAAATTTGATAGGTCTTGAACATTTAAAAATAATTGAAAGATTCTCCAGTTATTTTAAAATTGGAGAGGAGTCTTACCAGACTACTTAATGGGTGTAGGCCATTTAATTTAGCACTCTCTTTGTCAGGTTTAAACTTAAATGAGTTTTTTGTGGGGCTTATGTTGTTATGAGTTTAAAGTTTTTGTTTGAATTATATTATGGACTTATAAATTATGAGGTCGTTTTTTTTTTTTTTTGCTCTAAGAGGTCTTTTTGTGAGTGGGCTAAGTCATTGTTTTATGGATTTTACTTTTGGGATGACGCTATGTTGGCCGTCGAAGCCCATCTCGACTCCTAGGCATGGAACTTTTAGAATGATGCCTCATTTATTTTATGCAAGTTCAGTGAAAAGTGGGGTAGGAGGTGTATGTATTGCGAATAACTTAGCAGGAGGAACACATTCACCCATCGATAAGAAATAGGTATACAATAGCTGTATTAAAGTAGAAACACGAAACACGCACCAGGTAGGCTAACCATGTGGAATTAATTTATATTGTGCCATATACTTAAATGTCTTAATTTTGATTTCCTTTCTTGGCATTTTATCAACAAAATAGATACATATGATTTGCGTGTAATTGAAGGTATCGAGATTTATTTTTCCCAAGTTGAGAGAGAGAGTCTCGGAGGGTGTTATTGTGATTAAAAAAATTTCACAACATGTAACCCGATAATGACCGAAAACTCTTTTTTGTTTGCTTAATGACCTGGTACACCAACTACTTGTATTGACATCGATTAGTCTTCTAAGGAGGCAAAACAAGAGAAGCGATAAGGGGTGAGAAAGGTCCCACCTTTATCACTAGTGCGTGGATTATGGGCATCAACCCAGTTTTGGTGCAAAGGTCACCAAGTAAAAGTCCGTGGGTCGCTTTAAAGTCCTAGTCCGTGTTTCTTCTCCATGAGTGCAGTCATTTTAGATAATAACTAATTTTGAACTAGTGCACCAAAGTTTGGGTTCTTGGAAAAAATTAAAACAAGAGGAAAAAAGTCTCCCACCCTTATCTCTTCTATATATGTGGAATGTGAGAATCAACCAATCAACCTCATTTGGTGCCAACACGACGAGTTGGGCCAGTCGTGACTTGAATAGTAAAAGTCAATCAATGAAAAAAATCACAACACAAAACTTGATTTGGAAAGTAAGTAGACATTTTTATTGTTTTTTTGAAATAATTTTTAAGCAAAATATCAATTTTATTTAAAAAACCATAAGTATTACTTTGCAGAAGTTATTTACATGCATATTTGTGTATAAATAATATACTAATATGTGTATGTATAACAAATTCGGACAAAATCAAAAGAGACAAGCTAGGAGGAAAAAGAAAGGTCCCACCTTTACCATCTCAACGTGGATTGTGGGCATCAATTTATTAACCTCAGTTTGGTACCAATATGACTGGCTTAAATAGTCAAAGTCAATCAACGAAATCTGATTAGTCAAATACGAAACTTCTTGTAACTTATAATAAGTAACACGATTCTCACTTCTCTTTGATGAATAATTAATTGAAAGATATTTTAATTATTTTTCAGTAGTAGGATTTATCTAAATCAGTAAGTTTAATTTATGTTGAATTATCAATTTTAATTTATATTTATCTAAATTAGTAAGTTTAATTTTTTTGAATTATCAATTTTAATTTATATATTGAATTAATTGCCAAATTTCTAAATTCTCATACACCCCTAAGGATTCCTTCTAATTTATATTGAATTGTCAATTGCAACAATGAAAGTGAACATTTGAAACATTTTAAGGCAGTTTTTGCAACTTTGTAAAAAAATGCTCTGTTTGCTAAGCGAATTTAAATGTATTGGGAGAAGATTTAGGCAATTCAAGAATAGCCTATATTGTGGACAGTTAGTGAGGTTTTCAGTTTTCATGGCCTGTAACCTTCTATTGGAGGTTGATGAGAAATCTCAATGTGGATTCAAAAATCACACAATTTATTAGCACTGTGCAATATAAGAGGACATAAATTTAAAAATCAAACTAAAATTAGTTATTATTCCATTGAGTTATACTTTTCAACGAAACAACATTGAGATAACTTACACAATATTTTTAAATTTAAAATAAATTTGATATGGATTTAAAAATCACACAACTTGCTAATTCAATGCAATATAAAAAGGACAGGAATTTAAAAATCATATCAAAATAGTTATTATTCTATTGAGGTATAAAATGGCAGGATACAAAAACTACGCAAAGAACACTGACAGCTATTGTAGAATACCATTTGCCGAATCTACTTAAATCAATAGAGATAGCAAGACATTGAGGACACAGTAGGTAGGCACTTTGAAATGGCCAGCAGCTTGCTTTTTCTTATTCACTTCTTGCTCTTAGTGTTCCTTCCTCCAAACCTTGAAGCAGCTCAAGAAGGTGAGAGGTGCCGTCACAATGGGCCATCAATCAGATTTCCATTCTGGGTTAAAGCTTTCCACCCAGATCGCTACCGCTATCCTGGGTTCGAGCTGTCCTGTGACAAGAACAAACAAACAGTCCTTGATCTTCCCTTTTCTGTGAAGCTATTTGTCAAGAAAATTGACTATAAATCTCAAGTTATTCGATTGTATGACCCAGATGGCTGCGTTCCGGCAAAGCTTCCAAACCTCAACTTGTCTGCCTCTCCTTTCCAGTTCAATGAAATATACTTAGGTAATTACTCGTTATTCAATTGTTCTGCGCCAGGCAGACAAATTGATCTCTCGGTTCCTTGCCTTCGAGCTTCCGCCTACCAGGTGTATGCCATATTGTCTATGGAGACAGTCGATGATTATCCTTTGACATCTTGCATCAAGATTCATGACTTACAATCGGTGCCCTATAATATATTTGATCAAAGAGGTAAGCTTCAGTTGAGTTGGTCGAAACCAAATTGCAGCTTCTGTGAAGCTGAAGGCAAGATTTGTAGATTGAAGGATAATACCACAGAACATGAAACTGAATGTGTTGCCACATCCAAAACACTCAAAGGTATTTTATTTATTTTATGTTTTGCTTTAAATTTAGTTCACATAGGAAACATCAAACTCCTTCACTTAGAAGGAGCAGAATTCTAAGAGTTATCATCGACTACTTAATTAAATGAGCAATGCTAGTGGGTCTAATTTATTCGCTTAATTTGTTGTCCTAATTCAATGATCATTGGATTGACTGTAGCCCAATCAAACATTAGAACTTAGTGTTGATACAATAATTATAATATAACCACATCATGAAGTTAGTATATTTGGTCAAATATTTAGGTCTAAAAATATTATTCCAAATAAAAAACCCAACAGCAATTTGGCATTTGCACTATTAACTATTGCAGGTTTTTTTTTTTTTTTTGGTGCGATGGGAATCGTTTCAACCAAATGTTTTTGAGTCTCATAGTTGCAAAACAAACTTGGATACACATAATCACACGCACATCAGATAAACCCATGTTAATTAGTGAGACTTAAACTCCGAACGGACACACTCACATCTTACCCACATGTTCTACCACTAAACCAATCTGGATTTACTCTATATGTTATCAATGTGATCTTTAATGGAAAATTTTAAAGTATCTTAGAGGAGGCTCGTGTAAACAAGATTAAAAAATATAGCTGTGGGTGGAGCTATAAAGTGATGAAGGAGTTGAAAAATCTAATTATCAGTGTGGACCTTAGCATGAAGAATCCTTGAGTGCGTTGATTGCTAATAACTAATGTTTTTAGTTTTTTTCGGGTATTGTTATTTTCATGAGTATAAGAAGCTAACAATATCTTTATTCTTTACAGGTCATGAATTTAATAAACGATTGCAGACAGGTGATGTTGTCTTTTGTTTTTGGGGGTGAATGACACTTTGTTTCCTAAGTAATTTTACAATTTTCCCTTTATCTTGAAAAGGATTATAAATGTCATATTACATGCTGAATTTCTTGGTAGCATTATACTTATATCCCCTTTTTTCCACAAAATTATGCCCTACATTGGGAGATAAGGGACACATTGTTTCCATTTAAAAAAAAAAAAAAAATTCAAAGTGCAATGTGATACTTTTAGTCTTTAAAAGGATAAAGTGATAATTTTAAATTAGTTTGGGAAAAAGTTAATATTGGCCTATTTGTTTTCTCTTTAGGTGTAATTCTAGGAATCTATTAGAAATACAAGCTTTCTTAACTCATTATGTTTTATGTGCAGGTCTAATTTTAGGTTGCTTTCTTCTTGTAGCAGTTCCTGTACTCTATCATATCTATAGCTCAATTAAAATGAAAAAAGAGAATGAAGTAAAAATTGAAAAATTTTTGGAGGATTATAGAGCTCTTAAGCCCACAAGATACTCTTATGCTGATATCAAAAGGATCACGAATCATTTTAGTGAGATATTGGGTGAAGGAGGTTACGGAACCGTTTACAAAGGAAGGCTTTCCGATGACATTTTTGTTGCAGTGAAGGTCCTCAACAGTTCAATGGGAAATGGGGACGATTTCATCAATGAAGTTGGAACCATTGGGAGAATTCACCATGTTAATGTGGTTCGTTTGGTTGGGTTTTGTGCCGATGGATTTAGAAAAGCTCTTGTATATGAGTTCCTTTCGAATGATTCACTGGAAAAGTTCATATCTTCAACAAGCTCTAAAAATAAAACTCTTGGTTGGAAGAAGCTTCAAGACATTGCTTTAGGCATAGCCAAAGGGATTGAATATCTTCACCAAGGGTGCGACCAAAGAATCCTGCATTTTGATATTAAACCCCATAATATCTTGTTAGACCACAACTTCAATCCTAAGATCTCTGATTTTGGTTTGGCCAAGTTGTGTTCAAAAGAACGAAGTGCTGTTTCTATAACTGCTGCTAGGGGAACAATGGGCTACATAGCACCCGAAGTGTTATCAAGACATATCGGGAAAGTTTCACATAAGTCGGATGTTTATAGCTTCGGAATGTTATTGCTTGAAATGGTTGGAGGAAGGAAGAGTATTGATGTTGCAGTAAACAATACTAACCAAGAAAACTCTCCAGAATGGATATATAATCGCTTAAACCAAGGTGAAGAGCTACGAATTCGGATTGAGGAAGATGGAGATGTTGAGATAGTGAGAAAGCTTACTATAATTGGACTGTGGTGTATTCAATGGTATCCGACAGATCGTCCTTCAATGCAAACTGTGGTTCAAATGTTGGAAGGAGGAGAAGACAACTTGACCATGCCTCCTAATCCTTTTGCTGCTACAAGTTCAACAAGAGTAAATGCAAACACACTTGCAAGAAGACCTCTTCAACAAGAGTTGGCAGTTATCGAAGAACTAGAGTGAAAATCTAAAGGCACCATAGTTTGTCTAGATAATAAAGATCCTCATGTACTGAATCATGCATTAATGTACTCTTGGTTACCAAGGTTTGGTTTTAGCTTCTCAAACTCTTGAATTTGTAGCAATTCAGAACTCGTAGAGAAATTATGATTGCCCAATCTGTAATAACTAAAAATATTACTATTAGCCCTTGTTTGGTATGAATGAAAAATGGATTGATGAAAAATGGGAAGGAATCAATAATAATGCCACTAGCCCTCAATGGCCAAAAGTTAGCAGGGAAGTAATGGGGTGAAGTATCTAGATAACCTTCTCAAACATGTGCAATTGGTGTTTCAATATGGTATTTGAGTTGAAAATTTTGTGTTCGAATCTCATCGCTCGACTAATTCATACCCTGCACATGGGTGATCCAAAAATCTAACTGCATGTAAGAGAGTATCTTAAAATATGTAATATTTTTGTTACACTTTTTTAACGTTTTAAAGTTTTTTCATCTTCAAAAACCATTTTAAAGGTTCGGAAAAATTTCACCCAGACCCCTAGCATTTAACCAAATGGCACGAATACCTCCCGACATTACAAAAATAACATGACGACTCCTTGACATTTACAACTTCCATAAAAAACACTCCCTAGCTGTAACGGGCGTTAAGAAGCCTACCAAAAAATGAGGACACCAATCAACTAATGCCCTATGTTTCTAGAATTGCACTAATTTCTCCTGAACAACCCTTTTCAAATGAATTATAAACTTAACGTTAATTCCAATTTTAATGTTATATATCCAATTAACATTAATTATACTTTCAAACACACCTACCCCACTTCTTTAGCAACTGCATGCTCTTCCCTAATTCCCTTCTCCGACAACTGCTCTGTCCTCTTCCTAACAGCCACAACCCACATCAACCACAACCACCAGCACATCATTGTGTAGCCACCACACAACACCATTGAAAACACAACCCTCTTCCCTGACCACCTGCTATTCAACCCACACACATACATGTACATGCTGGCTCGTTTGGTTGCGCTATTAAAAATGGATGGATTGAATAAATTAATACAGTTTAATACAATACAAATGGATAAAAAACAAGATTAAATATGATCTTTGAATAATACGTAATTTTATCTAGTGTTTGGTAATATATAATATAAGCATTTGATAGTAGTTATTTAATCAAATCAGTTGTTTGGTTAGAAAATTATTTCATCATATTAAAGTTGAATTAACAAAAATATATTTCATCAATGTTTGTTACATTAATGACAATTTGATTTTATCACTTGGAGGTTATAATAGTAAATGTGTAGAATAATACATTTGAGTTGGATTATAATAACACATCTCTTGATGATATTAAAAGACCACTATAATACAGGTCAATCGTATAAAAAATATACGAAACATATACGTTTTCAATCGTATAAAAAATATACGATATATATACGATTAATATATATTTTTGAAATTAATACGATATCAAATTTACTTATCAAACAAAGTATTAGGCCGAATTAAATAAAAAATAATACAATCTAATATTTAACACGTCTACTAAACGAGCCATTGTGATTTTCAAACGAGAGCAGAGTTTAGCAAAACACACTTAAATGGTTGACTCACCATGTGCCCTTCTTAATTATACGCTACAAAATATCTGTACAAGCCCAATATCTATAAAATCACACTTACGTACAAAAGACACGAAGACCCCATAGTAACAACCCAAACGGCCACCACCCAACAACTCTTTGACCACCCCCACACAACACGACAACACTACCACCACAACGACAGGAGCACAAAAACATTGAAGGAAAAGGAACAAAAAGATCCCACGGAACAAAAAGATCTTTTGGGCCCAAGATTGGGGGGTTTAGAATTGTGTTTGATTTGGGATTGTTCGACTGATTATGATTATGATTTTGATTTTGATTTTGATTTTGATTTTAATATTAATTTAATTTTTTTTGAAGGAATATATTAATTTAGTTGGTTACACACAAAACCAGATTTTTATCAAGAGGGGCCTGAAAAAAGTAACCACACAATTAAAAATGTTATTCTATAAGATTATTAAATTAGTATTTTTAATGCCAAATTTTTAATTTTATAGAACTTATAAAATTAACTTTTTTATGATATGAATTGCAAAAACTAGTTTAGGCCATAGAATACAAAAATTGATTCTTACTTGGCATCGTAAAATTAATTTATGACAATGTCATGATCCACTTATTTTCTCTTTGCATTACATGATGCAATGATTACAAATAAATTGTTGTCGTAAGTATTACTTTCACGTGATACTATCATAAATATCAATTTCGACAGTGAATACGATCTCAATGACTTGATGATTTAATAAGTTAATCTTTATGAGGCGAACAAAACCTGCATTCATTGGTCTTTTCAAAATATTTCATTCCATTCTAAACTAATGGACAAAGAGAGCACACAAAATTGACAGCCGGAAGGTTATTTGTGCTTTCAATGTCATTTCAACCCTTAATGTTGTATTTTTAAGAACAATATGTTTAATTTAGGGTTGTTTATGAAGCGAATATACCAAAATAAAGATGGGTTTAGGGTTCTCATCACCGGTGGATGGAGGATTATCAGCAATGACTCATTTGAGAGGTGGTTTCGGGCTCAGATGACTAAGCGCAAGTCTAGAACAAGGTGCAAGGGAATTGACGGTATAAAATTGAACGAAAATTATGCTTTGAACCCCTCAATTACAACCCTTTTTTTTATATTGTCCACTCAGCTATTATTTATTTGGCAGTTGTATTTGAGGGCAAAAAGATAATGAATGTTTGCATTTGGAACAACTTGAAATAATTTAAATAGTTAAGGGGACCACATAAGAAATTTAATAGTTTAAGGGGTAAAGTAAATTCAAGTTCATAAGGGATTAAAAGTGTAATTTGTCTCAAAATCGGATGAAAAAAGGGGAGGAATATAGATAATTGAATATGTAGTGGAAAAGGAGGGGGTTGGTTTGTGGGGGATGTTAACGAGGGGAATGAATCAAAGCGTAGCTCAGTCTTTAAATGGGCAAGAAAGAATACTAGTCGAGAGGTATGTGCAAACTGACCCAGACACTCTAAATATCCCAAACTATTGAACTAAAAATAAAAAATAGAAAATAAGAGAACTAGTTTCGATGCACAGTAGGAAGAGATATGACATGCTGTCTATGAGATATAACATGTTGCCTATGAAATTGGACCTCGCCAACGGATGAGTATAATCTATATAATAAAATACAACATAAAAAAAAAAATTATTTTTTGCGTTTGAAATCGTTTTAAATTTTACTTTAAAATTAATCCAACAACTAATATTAACTCTCCAAATTGAATAGGGAAAACATTTCCCTAAAAAGTGTGATTGGAGTGATTTTTTAAATATGAACTCTTATAAGCACTTTAAAAAAAAATAGTATTTGAAACAACTTATTTTAATTACTTTCAAATAAGTCAAAAATAGTTTTACTCCTTAAATTAGTAAGTACGTAAAAAACAAATAAATAAATAACTTCCACTTCTTGAAAATAATTTCTCTACAAAATACTTTACTACCACTACCACTGTCGTTGCCACCCCCACCATGCCACCAACATCGTCACTACCACCACCACCGTCATCACCCACTACCTATTGCTACCACCGCCGCCCATCGCCACCACCCACCATCATCATTATCTCATTCTTATATTTATTACAACTACCACTATCATTCCACCACCACTGTCACCCACCGCCACCTACAACCACAACCTACCACCACTCGTCATCGTCCATAATCTCCACCACCCACTGTCACACACCACTGTCATTCGCCACCACCCACCACTATCGTTGCCTACATGCACCTGTCGTTTGCCCACCACCACTGACACCCACCATCACCATAATTACCGCCCACCACCATAACCCACAACTGCCACCACTTCCAACCATCATCATCGTTACCCACCACCACCACCGTCACCCATGATTGTCACTACCATTATCGTCACCCAAAACCTATCACCACCATTACCGTTGTCACACATGGTTGCCGCCACCACCACCACCACGGTCGTCACTGCCCACCGTAATCGTCATCATCTCCCACCACCACCACTGTCACCCACCACAATTACCATCGCTTACCTACACTACAAACAGTGCTCAAATTCTTTTCTCCATGTTTGTGATTTAATTTTGGGTGTGAATACAAATATTATGAGGCATAAAATGGCTTCTCCTTGCCACTCGGCAAAGTGGCTTCTCCTTGCCATTCGGCAAAGTAGCATTTTCATATTGCCCACCACTTGGTAAAAGGTAAGGAATGGTCTACCTCATCCCAATAAAGAACCTAGCCCATGCCACTCGGAAAAAGCATAAATGGGCTCCCTCTGACGACTCGGCAAGTTGTTGGGTAGGCATTGCCAATAGGCAAGCTGATGGCACCACTAGCAGTTGGCAGACTGCCTGGCTAGGCCATTGCCATTCCGCAGTTAGCCCACCTGGCAACTGCTAGTTGGCAGATGGGTAAGCCTCGCCATTGCTAGTTGATACGTGGCTTGAGCAAGACCTTGGTTGTCCAAACTTGGATCCGAAACTATCTCAAATGAGTCCTACTCGGGGTAGGGTCAGTCAAGGACCTTAAGTCTTAGTCAAATACCACTCCGAATATTTAGGAGTTGGGGATAAGGAACCTATGAGTTAGAGTCCAAGTGAAATGTTGCTCCGAGCAACCAGCGGATGGCGATAAGGACCAAGAGTCCTAATCTAACTCTACCCCGAATTTGAGTTCAATTGGGATACACCTCCCTACTACAATAAATAAAGGCCCGGGTACCATGTAATGGAATTCAATTCGAGCCTTTTCACTCAATACTTTTCTATTTGACTTGCGATCTGACTTAAGCATCAAAGTCCTTTTGGCTGTCTCTAACCATCGGTTTACCAAGGTTTTCTCATGTCTTGTCCGTCCCCTGACACTTTTTCACCACCCTCTCCATTACACTGATGTCGTTACCCTTTGCATGGAATTATCCCCGCACAATTGGCAATGTCTATGGAAAATGATTAAGTTTTCTATTAATCAAGAAGCCTTGAACCAAGTCTGCGAGAGAGCCTTTAATCCCGGAACCAATCGTACACTACTTCCACTACCCCCAATCCTTGAAGATCCTACTAACTATGACCCCTGATTTTCAAAGGACGTATTACCCCATGTTAGACAGGACCACTCAAGAGAAAACCCTCTTTCTCACCACAACCTACATGGTCTCGGTACAAAGGGTGGGTTTGCCATTGAGATAGATTACTAGGAGACAAATAGGAAGAAGATGGAGGAGTTGGAGGCTCTTAAGTAAGGCCTCCTACGCTAGAGTGGCAAGAAACTCACTAGCAATGTCAAGTGCCCGATCCTTGACTATCCCCTGTCGGGATGATCGCTTTGACGAAGCCTATTCCTGCCAACATAGAAGTCATTCTCAAGCAAGAAGCTACTCGACTCATAATCAGAGTCAATGCAGGTACTCACTAAAGAGAAACGTTAGAGACACATCTCTAAGGCATGATCACCCTCATCATAGTGAAGAGGGAGGCCAAATACGTAGATAACGCCGTCCTAGGGAGTGAAGGGAACAACATGAGAGTCAATCCCATTATTATAGGGAAAATCACTGGGATGACTATAGAAGAGAGAAGTGAAGACGCTCTGAGCCAGCTCGTGAAGTGATTACTTGACCGCAACATTATTCCTCAATTGAAGAATCCAAATGTAGAAGATTTCAGAAAGGACTAGAACATTCTATACGCTTGCCGCTTACAGCTTATCATGCAAATACTTTTATCGAGCTAGTAAATATGGCTAGACGGGTGGAAAAAGAAGTGAAGGAAAAACATGAAAACGTTGTGGAAAAGAAACAAAGCCAAGACATAAGTTATAAGAAAGGCAGATATGTGGTAGGACCGCCTAGTAAATATATGGGTAGTTTTCTAGGAGTAGTCAAAGGATGCAGCCTTTTAAAAGACAAAATGTAAACCAAGCATGGAGAACATTTTTTAGGACAGAGCCAAAGTCCATCCAAACCAAGGTTCAACCAATCTAATAGAGGATCTTCAAGTGAGCGGAGTGCACATGCCATTTATTATCGATGTGGGGGTGACATTTCATTTTCACTGCAAAAAAAAGGGATTTTTGTGACGGCCAAACACTGCAGCAAAAACCATATTTGCCGTCACAAATACTATTTGCGGCGGATTTGTGACGGCATTCCTTCCACCGTAATAGAGCGTGCCGCAAAAAGTATTTACGACGGCATTTTGCCACCGCAAATAATCAGGCCATCATTTATGACGGCACAATTGTCGCAGCAAATAATACGTTTTTTTGCAAAAAAAAAATTTAATTGTGAGAGCACGGTTGTTGCCACAATAGATCAATAATTCACAAAAAAAATATTTGGCAACTATTTTCTAATAATAAAATATTGACCTCAAATATCAAAAAGTAACAATAATAATACATTGCACACCTCATGTTCCTGTTCCTAAACCTCCTAAATTCGATAGGTCGATATAATTCACATTACAATAAAATGTCAATAACAATATTTTCCGATGTGTGATTAAATCCATCACTAATACATAAAACATATCCATAACAAAGAATATAAACTAGCAAGGACTATGATTTTTTAAGTACATGAATGATAATCAGGAAAGAATGTTGACTTTTCCGATCATCATCCAATTTCTCCAAACCTGCAAACTGTTAAGAACTTCATTAAAAAAAATATTAAAAACAGTCAACTCAATTATCACATGTCCTTCTCACATTGAACATGTGCAATATTCCACTTCATTATAAGCAAAAATTCTCAAAATAACACAAGAATTTACCAATGAAAATTGGAAAAAAAACACGTAAATTGCTTGTACTAAGTCCAATTAAGAGTTTCTGCTTGTGAAAATAAACATCTATCTTGTTACTACAAATTCCAAAGGATAATAAAGAATGAGACACTTATAAAAAGCCTAATAAAACAAAACAATATAAAATAATTCCACTAACCAAACTGCACAATATGCAACCCAACATTCATTGGATTCCAAATATGCCCTTAAGTGAAAAATACAACAAGATTCAAATGTTCAATGTGAATAAAACAACTCCAAAAAGTCAATGATATCTTTGTAGACAAACAAAATCATTAGTAAAAATAAAAAGTTTCACAACAAGAGAATCAAAAGAGAATACCTAATTACAACTAGATGTGCACCATATTCACGAAAGCATATTATTTTAAGTTAAGTCTCCACCATGATTATCAAATAATTTAATCGAATACATTTAATCAATAGCAATAAAAATAACAGAAATACTCATGTAGTTAGTTAAGAAGCTAACCTATGTGTCCTACGAAAATATGTAAACAAGCCCTCTCTTTCCAGAGGTTTAAAGTTGTGTCGCCCAAATGTGGATTACAACTGAAAACAATCAACCTCATTGATTCATATCCAAAGTAACATGGTTTTGAACCATTTCCTTTAAGATTCAATAGCTACAAAAAAATCTCACACAAAGGACTCTTGTTGATGATTGAGGTCATTAGGAAGATAATTGAGAACTTCAAGGCTAAAGAGGCAAACATAAAGAGAATAATAGAAAGCCTACAAGTCATACCTCAAATCCATAGAAAAATATGCTCAATTGAGAACAGATCCTAAAACGCAAAAAATTATCATGCTATAAGAATATTCACAAGATATGCATGAACACTACTTACTTCAACAATTTTAATGAATGCAAACATAACAAACTGGTAAATGCTTGTACCAATTCCATTGCATCTACAAGAACCAGAAAAAAGAGTCCATCCAAGAGCTTCAGCTCCTAAAAATAAACATATACGTTGTTACTACAAGTTCCGGAGGATAAGAAAGAACAAGATACTTATAAAAAACTAATAACAAATAACAATACAAAACAATTACACCAACCAAACCACACAAGAGTTTGAAAGCTTTCACCTTTTCTTCAAGAAAGCTTTTGGAATCCAAGTTTAACCCCATCCCCTGCCAATGGCAACAACAATGAGTTAACACAAAATAATTCCCATCCATAGAGTGCCAAATATGTCCGATTTTATTGACAATAATATACTTTTGAGTTTCTGCCAAAGGCAATGTTATGAACACAACTTTTCGAAAAATGTTATTAACACAAAATCATCAAAATCTCATATAAGGTAACAAAACATTACAAAAATAGTAGCTTCTGCGGACATTCAAAAATATTTCTATGATTCTCTAGGCACTAGAACTCAAGTACAATTTTTTTGAAAAGAAAAGAGAAAAAAGTTATTCGCTGAGTGAACCACAAAGAAATTTCACCAGCAATTTATTGATGCCATTTGAACACCACTTACACAATAATCATATACATGATACAACCTAAAAATAAAAAGATTGATATCTTAACATCCTATCACAAATAAATAAACATAGCAGATTCCTTTATCTTGTCTAATTGTGTTCACAAGCAGTCTAGGGTTTGAATAGAGGTAGTTTTTGTACTCAAGAGAAAGGAATCAGAAAAAGAAAGAGAATGGGGCAAACCTTTTGCCACTGGTCCAATTCAGGAATGGCTTGTGGGGCTTTTGAAAGTGGCAACAACTGGTGGGCCCGGCAACAACGGATGGCGGTGGCAATTATGAGTGGTGTTTAGAGTTATTTGAGTGATGTAAGTCTTTGCCGATGAGAAAGAAGAAGACATCATTCGTGATGAGAGAGAGAGAGAGAAAAGAAGGAAGGGCTAATCCCTAGTGGAGGAATTGGGGAAAAGGTTGGGAGTTAATGGGCAAAAAACCATGCTTGAAATTTTAGGAAAGTAATGGAAAGGACAATTATCAAAACTACATCATTTTGATAACATTTTATGGAACTTTATTATTGTTTGCGTCTGATTTATTTACGACGGCAGATCCAGTCACTAAAAGGGAAATATAAAACTCTTTGGCGATGGGTTTGCTTGCTGCCATAAAAAAAATACTTTTTTGCAATGGTAGAGACGTCTGCCACAAAAAATCTGCCACAAAAAGATTAAATTCTTGTAGTTAAAGATTGCCATACCAGATCAAGGTATTGTGTGTTTCAAATGTGGTGAACTCAAACATATAGTTTCTCAGTGCCAATGAGGACTTGCATCTGTTTCATCCTCAATTGGTAGTGTGAGGACTGGTGGTAATATTTCTTCCAGTAATTGTGGATGTGGGAGAGGAGCAATAAACTAGTCTACTAGTCCAGGAAGGGTATTTGCTATGACCCTCTAGGATGCTCAAGCCACTCCTGAAGTTGTTATAAGTACAGTCCCTATCTTTGGTAGAGATGCATGTTTCTTGATAGATCCAAGATCTACACATTCATTTGTATCATGTGCATTGAGTATGCATTTGGATTGACCCTTGACATTTTTGGATACTAGTTTAGTTGTTTCTACTTTAGTAGGATAGATAGTGTTAGTGGAGAAGGTATACAAGAGTTGTGTGTTACATGTGAGTGATAGAGATTTATATGTTGATCTTATACCTCTTGATATTCAAGATTTTGATATTATTTTGGGGATGTATTAGTTATTAGCATATCATGTTACTATAGGCTGCTTTAGGAAAGAGGTGATGTTTAAGCTACCAAATGAGACAGAGCATAGATTTTCTGGTGATCGAAAGGTGATCCTTACTTGCTTATATAGTGGACAACAAGAAAGAAGAGGTACAACTTAAGGATATTCTAGTGGTTGAGGAGTTTTCAAATGTATTTCTAGAGGAGTTACCTAGACTACCATTAGAGAGAGAAGTGGAGTTTGTCATTGAACTAGTCCTAGGTACTTCACCAATATCCATTATTCCATATTGCATGGCTGCTACTGAGTTAAAAGAATTGAAGATACAGTTACAAGATCTACTAGAACGAGAATTTATCCGGCCTAGCGTTTCACCATGGGGTGCTCCTGTTTTATTTGTAAAGAAAATGGATGGGACTTTAAGATTGTGTATTGATTACCAACAACTAAATAAGGTAACAATATGTAACAAATATCCGTTGCCTCGCATTGATGACTTATTTGAACAATTTCAAGGTGCCAAAGTATTTAACAAGGTGGATCTTAAGGTAAGTTATCATCAGCTAAAAGTAAGGGGTAGTGACGTATCAAAGACAACTTTTCAGACTAGATATGGTTATTTTGAATTTCTGATGATGTCATTTAGCTTGACAAATGTGCTAGCTGCCTTTATGGACTCAATGAATCAGTTTTTCAACCTTACCTGGACTCATTCGTTATTGTGTTCATTGATGATATCCTTGTGTATTCTCGTAATAAGAAAGAACATGAACAACATTAGAGCACTGTGCTATAGACCTTACGAGAAAAATAGTTATGCTAAGCTAAGTAAATGTGAGTTTTGGTTGGATCGAGTAGTATTTTTGGGACATGTAATTTTAGGTGATGGTATCTTTGTAGATCCCAAGAAAGTGGAGGCAGTGGTAAAGTGGGAGAGACCAACTATAGTAACGGAGATTCGTAGTTTCTTAAGTCTTGCTGGATATTATCATAGATTTGTAAAATAATTTTTAGTATTGGTAGCACCTTTGACACGTTTGACTTCGAAGGGTGTGAAATTTGACTAGAATGATGCGTGTTAACACAATTTCCAAGAATTAAAGCAAAAATTAATATTAGCTCCAGTTCTGACCATACAATCGGGTAGTGGTGGATTTATGATATATAGTGATGCCTCTCTTCAAGGTTTTGATTTTGTGTTGATGCAGCATGGTAGGATGATTGTCTATGCCTCCAGACAATTGAAAGACTATGAAAGGAATTATCCTACTCATGATTTGGAGTTGGCTGTTATTGTTTTTGCTTTAAAGCTTCAGAAACATTATTTATATGGCGAGACATGTGAGATTTATACAGACCATCAAAGATTAAAATATCTATTCACTCAAAAGGAGTTGAATTTGATGCAAAGGAGGTGGATGAAATTAATTAAGAATTGTGATTGCTCAATATGTAATCATGCAGGGAAAGCTAATGTGGTAGCTGATTCACTAAGTAGAAAATCATCTGGGAGATTGTAATGCATTAAGTGTAACCGTGTGAATAATATTACTGAGTTGAGATTAATGGGGGTGGATATCATATTAACTAATACATATGTTCTACTAGCACAATTTAAAGTCAGATCTATGTTGGTGGATTATATCAGAGAACTGCAACAAGAAGATCTAAAGCTAGAGAAGATTAGGAAGGAGTACAGGATGGAAGTAAAACAGATATTGTAATTCATAGTGATGTTATGTTTTGCTTTGGTACTCGACTTTGTGTTCCAAATGATACTATCTTGAAGAAGGACATTCTAGATGAAACTCATAATTCCTTATATGCTATGCACCTTGGGAGTACAAAATTATATCTAGATTTAAGAGACTATTGGTGGTGGAGTGGGATGAAGTGGAAAATTGCTGAATTTGTTTCTAGATGTTTAGTCTGTCAGTAGGTAAAGACTGAGCATCAACATCCTGTAGGTTTATTGCAACCTCTTCCTATTCCATAATGAAAATGAGAACACATCAACATGGATTTTGTATTGAGATTTTTACAAACTCAGAGTGAGCATGATTCCATTTGGGTTATTGTGGACAGATTGACAAGTCAGCTCACTTTTTAGCCATCAAGTCTACTTATTTGCTTAAAAAGTATGCTCAAATTTACATTGATGAGATTGTATATTTGCATGGTGCTCCATTATCCATTATGGCAGATAGAGATCCAAAATTTACATCCAAATTTTGGTCTAATTTATAACATGCCATGGGTACTTCCTTGAAGTTTAGCACAATCTATCATCTTTAGACGGATGGGTAGTCTAAACGTAAGATTTAACCCTAGAAGATATGTTACGTGCATGTGTATTGGAATTAAAGGGTAGCTGAGATACTCACTTGCCTTTAATAGAGTTTACTTATAATAATAGTTATCATAGTAGCATTGGTATGACACCATATGAAGCACTCTGTGGCAAAAAGTGCAACACTCCATTTTGTTGGAGTGAAGTGAGGGAAAGACAAATATTGGGTTCCGAGCTAATATAGGTAACCATAGATAAAGTCAAGGTAATTCAAGATCGACTGAAAGTTGCTCAAAGCAGACATAAAAGTTATGTTGATAAACGCAAAAAAAAAAAAAAAAAATTTGCAGTGAGGGATCAAGTATTTCTAAGGATATCTCCTTGGAAGAGTGTATTGAGATTTGGAAGGAAGGGAAAGCTTAATCCGAGATACATTGGACCCCATGAGATTAATATTTTATGCGAGTGGTATAAGTTCGTGTAACATATATAAATTTTCATTAGATAGGTAGAATTATAAACAAGTTAAAAGTTACATTAAAGTTTAAATGTTAGCAAGGGAAAAAAATGGAATCTTAAATATTTTTTTATGGTATCATAGTTGTATACCTACTAGTGATATATATATATATGTGTGTGTGTGTGTGTGTGTGTGTGTGTGCCTTTAGAATATATTGTAGATGATGGGTGAGAAGTAAAAACAATAAAACATGTAGTATAGATTAGGTGGATAAATGTCCACCACACACGAATTGGTGTTTGATTTTAGCTCCAAAAGTTGGATGGAGTGGCCGTTGGTGAGGTTTTTCCATTTTGGTGGGTCAGTGTTTAGTTCTTTTTAAGTCATTTGTGTATATAGGAATATATATAGCTGGATGTGTACAAACAAAACATATATAGGAGTCTTTTCTTTGGTGGGCCAACTAGAAAGCACTTGGACATCATTTGGTGCATTGGTATAACGTGTGTGTGTGTGTAAGCAAAGCTAGCTGTGGGTTTTGGTGTCTTTATTATGTGTTTAGTAGGTAAAGACATAAGAAACGATAAAATAAAGAAAAGAAGAAAAAGAGAGAGATCAGAGAATAGGCGACAGAAGGGGAGGTGCAAACTGAGGCCTTTGAGCAAAAGATCCAACGGTTAAATTTATTCTGATTGTTATAAAAATTGAGTATATTAATCACGTTGCCGTGAATCACAGATGTACCGGTTCCAACACAGGATTAGGTATGTGAAGTAAATACTTAATAATTTGGGATTCATGTTTTAATTATTCTCTTACGTTTGAATTGACACAGGAGTAAGGATTTAATATGTGTTCAAAAGAAAACTCTAATTATTAGTTATGGAAATTACATTGGTATAGTGGTGTCAAGTATAATATTACATGGTTAATCAAGTATCAAGATTGCTTTGTTTGAATATTAAATATATGTGGGTTTTATAACCAGTGGACGAGATTAAATAGTTTAAATACTACCATGCCAATAAAGCATAAATTAAACTATTGAAATTATGAGGCTGAAATTTAAGTTGCTAAAATCAATAGAAAAAAATTAGTTGGTAAATCTAAGTGTTAAAATTCAAGCTGTAAATTAATGTTTGATGTTAGAATTTTTATATAGAAGCTAAAATAGTTTTCGTAAGTGTTGAAAAATAATAATTAGAAATTGGTAGTGGGATTTTGTTCAAAAAAAAAAAAGTGGTAGTGTGACTATAGTAGCTAGAATTGAAACCATATGATTGAACATGTGATTTATAAGTTGTATATCTTTGATAGCGGTTTAAACATTATACTTCATTGCTAAAAATCAACATAATATCATGTTATTACAGACAAGGGTTGTAATTGTATTAAAGCTACTAAAACTTTTGACTTAAGTGTAATAAATTATATTTTAGATGAATGGTATTATTTGAATACTATAAGAAATATTAGAGTGAATTAAAGTGGGTCCTAAATGTGATCGGGATATACTCATTTGAAAGGATTAACAAAGTCTAAGTATGGTCATCGTAGACAACCAAAGTAGAGCATCAAATACATGTTCATATGCAATCATTTGTATGAATTGAACAATTTTAGAGTCGATGCTCACTTGTATTTGCACAAATGCTAAATATTAGGATCAGATGCTACTACTTCGGTTGCATATAGGGATCGACCGTACAGCGAAGAGAAGTATCTATCAGCGATAAATGTGAAACGTACTGTTTCATAATAATTGAAAATAAAATGACATGATCTATGAATAAATTTGAACTATGTGAAATGAAGTTTTTGATGAATTGATTTGAGGTGTGTTGCTTAAACTATGGATCAAATATGCTTTTAAGAAAAGCATGGAATTTGAGTATTGTCCATTATGTCGAGTTGTTGATAACTTGACATGGCTTACATATATGTTTGAAGGCTGTGTAGTTGTTGTGAGATAGTTTAACGTTGCTTAAATGTTGTTGTTTGACTCGTTGTTTATGTGAATTTTTATTTTTTTAATATATGAGATTGATTTGAGATCACTTTGATTGTGATTTGCGGGTTATGAATATCTTTTTTGTAGAATTATATTTGATCCATGTTTTTGTTATATTTCATTTGATTATGATGTTCAGAATACTCAAAAAAATTATTAGTTCAAGATGTCAAAGTCTTGAATGGAGTCTACTACTGCATTAGCATAATAGAGATGGAGAAAAACTAGAAAATCTAGTTTATCTACATATTATACAGGAGTAAAAGGATGAAATCTCTAATATTTTGTTTCTGTACGAACGACACTGTTGTGTATTCTAGTATTTAAATTTTCTGTTTTTGGTGTTATTAGATGACATTATTGATTTTAAATACGCTACTGCATTACAAACATAGGTATTGTCACGTATTGAATTATGCTTCCATATTTGAAAAACCAAGGGGATTTTTTAGGATGAGCTGTGAAATATATCTTTGGTGACTTTTTGTGGCAAGCCTTATTTGACATTTTCAAAGTTATGCAATGGTATGTAAATACTCCCTCTGTTCCTAAATATCTGTTATTTTGAACAATTTTTTTGTTTTATAATATCTGTCGTTTAATGAAATTAAAACACAATTAATATTTTTTCTTCCAAATTTATCATTATCTCTGTTTTCCAATATGTGACACAAGTATTGTCACGTATTAAATTTATCTGTTGAAGAAATTTTCAACTGAGAAAGAGGAAAAACTACAAATTTGTGCATTTCATTCATCAGATTTAATCTTATAAATTTAGTGTATTCCTCAATGGTAAGAATAATTGAAAACAAAAACATATTGAAAATTGACGTTCCTGGAGAAGATGAAGTGTCTTTTTGTCTTTGGATGTTTCCCCTAGATCACACTGGGACACGCTGGGTTTTAAACTAAGGTTCCCCACTTCATCATCATTTTGTACTGTTGTTGATTGGCAATTAGCAGCCCATATTTTGTTAAGATGATTCTCTGTAATTAATCAAGAAACAATTTGATAAATTATATAGTTTTTTATCATACATTTTTGTAACAGTAGCAGATGATCCCGATTCGGATCTCTCCATGTATTTTCCAATCAGTTTCTCTCACTATAAACAAGTCAACATATCTTTATCAATAACTTCATGCATTTACCGGGTTGTTTCTTGTCAATGAATGTAGCCATTTCAGATGATACTCATTGGAAATAGTCCACTAACTTTTTTTGAAAGAAACTTAGAGTAGGCATGTTTACATTTGAAAAGTAGGTAGACATTCGGTAACAACAATATTATTTAAATTTAATTTTAATACGGAACTAACTTATGAACTTCATTTAGTATTGAAATTCAAAGTTAATCCAATAGCTAGGAATCATGGACGGAACTAGTATAGGCCCTAGGGGGGCTATGACCCCCCTTAATCTATGAAAAACCCTCATGTATATATATACTATACTCTAAGAAGTTGCTCCATTTCTACAATATATTGGCTCATCCAAGACCACTTCTACAATAAAAGTACATATAATCTTTTACACACTTGTAATTAACCCTCTCTCTCTCTGTAAAATATTCTCCAACTTCAAATTTAATAGGGTGGGGTTATTTCCATCCCACAAATCACATTTTCCACCCTATTAGTGGACGGGGCAGGGGGAGTATTCTTCACCCTCATATCCACTTTAAAAATATTCATCCACCCCCATTAGTGGAAGAAAGTTTAATCCCCATCCCCGCTACGCGAATAAATTTTGATCATTGTCCCTATCCTTACCACTGTCCTCAACATAATAATTAATTTCTACGATTTTAAGAAAAAAATTGAGAAAAAAAATCTTAAAACCTCAAATGGTTTTGTAAGAATGATGAAAACATATTATATAACAAATGGATGATAAAAAAAAAAAAGAGAAAGTAAAGTATTTTTTTTTTTTGGTAAAGAGAAGAGTGTGTGGGTGGATAAGGTTTGTGATATTATATATATGTATTATATATATATATATCACGAGTTTAGTGGGGCAGTGATGAGCTGAGCGCAGGCAGGGCGAGGATGAGATTTAGTCCATTCCGGCCTCTATCCCGCACGAATTTATACAGGTATCCCCGTATATATCCACAGTTTAATACGTATAGTCTATCCCCGGTCTAAATGGGATGGGTTTGGGTGAATACCCCTTTTTGTCTGGTCTACTGTCATCCCTAATATCCACCCTATTAGCAATTAAGTCCATTTCATTCTATGTCCACCCCACTAATAACTAAACTCAACTTAATTTTCACCGTTAAGGTTTCTATGTATACCCTATATCACACAACTTATACAACAATATACTTAACTTAATTATCTAATATAAATCCTCCAAGTGATATTTAAGTTAGTTTTTATTTCAAGTTTATTTTATTTTATCGTACGTGTTTTTTTATTAGCAATGATTTTTTTCATTTAAGGTTTGTATATGACACATATAGAGTTAATTATGTGTGCGCGTATATATATCCAAACTTCACTTACTATTTTTTTGAAGAAAAAATCATATAAATTGATTAAAATATAAAAAGTATTTAAGTGAATACTTCTAAAGCATCAAATAGACCACAGCCCCCAAAAAAAAAACAAAAAAAACATAACTAGTAAGGCATGAATTGGTGGCAAAAAACCCATGTTCATAAGACAAAGTTCTATAACTCACCTTTTATGTTGTGTGTATGCTACTATAGGTGTTATAGTTCAAAACTTCAGATTTTTGCGAATTACAGAAAATGAGTTCATTGGATGTTTATAGTTATGAAGAGAATACAAATAATTTGAGTATGATAAATATGAGATAATATCTAGTATAACTATATAATTAGATTTTTTTTATGTATTTTATCAAATATTTCAACAAAAAATTTCACATGCACGGCTAGTGTGTTCTAAAAGTTTGCAACAAGAAGGAAAAACGAAGCATTATAAATTCATTGAATACTTATAACTGTATATATAAATTATTCTCATAGGTATACTCAACACATTTCTTTAATCTAGGTTGTGTCCATTCAAAGAGAAGTTAATATTGTTGCCCACACTATAGCAACACAAGCTACTCTCCCTCATGTTAATCTAATGGAAGTTGTTTTGACATAGGCTAGAATATGCTAAGATAATGTACAGGTACAGAAGTGATGTACTCATCTTACTTATCAATTCATATTAAAAAAATTATTTTATGTAAGATATATGAGAGGAGATAGTGAATGAGTAAACCCCCACATTGTGGGAACGATCAAGAGTTGTGATTCGATTTGAGAACGATCAACAATTATTTAATGTAACTCTATATTTGTAAGTGCACGTTTGTGATAAAACGATAGTTGAATCCTGGAGGGTAGGACGTCATAATCTGCTGCACTAGGTCTCATACTTATAGGAGCAAAATCTATTCTTAAGGACAGTGATTAAACGTCTCTATCGATAATTTTTTTTTTCGCTTCTTTATTTTATTACATTGTAGCACTCTTAACTAGACTTTTACAACAATCGATAAGTTCAAAAAATATGACTTTGGATTGCATTTCGCTCTCTTAAATTTTAACAGTTAATTATTTTTGTGGATTGTCTATATGCATTTGGGTGATATAAATGTGAGACTAAATTTGGTGCCAGCTTTGCACTTTCAACTCGCATACTTTCGGTGCAAAAAGGGTTTTTTAATGGTTGATTTAATAATGTGATTTTATTATAATTATTAAATTAACGCTAAATTTTAGTAGTTGATAAAATTTATTATTAATTTAATAATTATAATAAATTAATTCTCGATAGGAATGCTCTGCCTAATTTCCTTGACTCACATATCCTTGCTAGTCGATGCAAAAGTTCTAACACAGACAAATATTGTCCGGCATGCAATAGCTGAAGCATTTAGCAGCCTGCTTGGATGCTTCGTCTACAGGCTCCCACCAATCTTCATTTCATTTTCTCCTTGTCCTGTCCTTTTGCTTTTTGAGACGACTTTTCTGTCTCTCTCTCTCCGCCCACTATTCTCTTTCAATTGTAGTAGTCTGAAATTGACCCACTCCCTCACTGAAACGGAACTTTGATCTGCGTAAACAGGTAAACCTTTTCACCTTTGGAACAATTTTATGGAATTTGAATTGCAGGCTTTTATAATGTTTTGTTCAGATGTTGTAGGTTCTCTTTTTCACTCTAAATTTGTAAAATTACATACAAAACTGGTTCTGATTTCACTTGTTCTTTCTTGGTAAGTTGACCCAAGATGGATTAGTCTAGTCTAGTTAACATTTTCTTTTAGGGGTTGGCTCTCTGTTTCTGTGTACGCGTACCCTTACAAATCTACTGTGAGTCTAGATGAAGCTAGTATTTAAAGGAAGTGATAACATACCAGTATTGGGCATACACAGATAAATTTTTCATCTTTGGAACAATTTTATGGAGTTTGAATTGCAGCAGGCTTTTAGTATATTCTTCATATTTTCTGCGTTCTGTTTTTCATTCTTAAATTGGGTTCGTGTTGCGTTGACTCATGTTGTCCTTGAAGAACAATTTGTTTTACCTTTTTTTTTTTTTCACAGGCTCTGTTAATGCGTAGCTTTATAAATCTATTGTGAGTCTATATGAAGTTAAACCTTCTAGGGAAGTGATAAATCCAATATTGGAGAGACTTTTTCCATTGGCATCTGTTTTCTTTCCTTTGAAACACCCCTGCTGCACTACATTTGAAACCACTCTCGAACCATCACACGGATTCCGACCTAACTGCCCATGATATGGTAAGAATAGAATGAAAAGAAAAAAAATTGATTAATGATTCTTTGGCAGACGTGAAAGCTTTGTCAATAGAAAATTTGGGTTAATGTGGGGTTGAATTCGGATTTGATTTTGGGACTTTTCTGGAATTTTGAATCAAATGATTTTTGTATGCTCTGTAAATTAACAAGCTGAAACTACAGATGGATTAGATCCTAATTTATAATTGGTTTCAAGAGACCTGGTGGAGGTTTAAAGTAAATGTGGAAAATATATAAGTTCGTTACCTACATTTAAATATTTTCCACATGTGAATGTCCATGACTTCCGTAATTGATGTTGGAAGGTGTCGCATTGGTGAGATGCTGCATATAAGTAGATAATTATAGATGGATAGTTTATCACTATGGAATGAAGGTATGCCACGTTTGAGACTAACATTACTCTTTATAATCCATGGATTCTTACAAGATGTTAAAGTATGAAGGGAAGTAAAAACCTGTCCAAACTTTACGTATGAGCACAATTTTTTGGGGACCAACAAGTTTTAGATTTTTAGAGAGAGAAACTCCCCTTGTGAGGGTGAGCACAATTTTTCGTATATGAGGAATGCAATTATAAGTCTTGAAGCTTAGCTAAGTTGGAGTGATGTAACGTTAAGCGGACATAAAGGTGCGGTAAAGGATTGCTTCGTGGCCAACGATAAGATTATTCAGTACTCATTGGCATGAGAGACACCAAACATCTGACTGAATTTTCCACTGAAATGGAACATTACTACCGAAATTGCATTGTACATCCAAAATAGGCCTAAGAAGATATGATCCTAAGCTAATACTTGACATGTACCCCAGTATCAAATGGGAGCTATGAGCGAATAGAACACCCATTTAATTGTTGGTATGTTAATGTGTGTTGTTACCTAGACTAGATAGATGTTAAGATAAGGGTCATTTGTTTCCAAGGTTAGCAATGAAATATTCTTTTTTCGGAAGGTAGTTAACAATGAAATAGTCTCCTTCAAGTATTTCGTTAAAATTTATTGCTAGCTTCGTTAAAAAACCATGGATCAAAGAACTAGTTATTTACGCATTTCCATGAATGTTCTTAGTTTTTATAATGAATTTAATTGATTGGGCAATGGTACTCCTTGTCTTATGAAGACTTTGCCTTCTGAGGTCAAGAGTTCAAATCCCCCTTCCTCTCTCTCTCCAAAAAACAAAAAAACAAAAAAATTGATTGGGCATTTAATTGTATTTGTTGACCCTTCTTGCAGGTAATATGGTACATTAACCAAGTAGAGATTGTTTGATTATTCATCTCTTAGATTTGTTCTATGGTTATTGTTGGGGATCAAGCCTCTTCTTCCATATACCGATGTGCTTACGATGTATTTTTGAACTTTGAAGGTGGAGATACACGTAAGACCTTTATTGATCACCTCTACACAGAATTGGTTCAAGTAGGATTCCACACATTTAGAGATGATGATGAAATTGAACGAGAAATGAATATTGAGCTAGAACTACAAAAAGCTATTGAACAATCAAAAGTTGCAATAATTATTTTCTCAAAAACTTATGCTTCATCAAAATGGTGTCTTGATGAACTTGTCAAGATTCTTGACCACAAAAGGATATCTATGCTTGAAGTTTTACCTATATTCTATGATATATATCCATCCGAAGTCAAGAGACAAACAGAGAATTTTGGGGAAGCCTTTACTAGACACGAGAACATATTTGTAGGAGGAACCAATGAAAGAAAAGAGGAGTGGGTGAAAATAGTGGACCGTTAGAGGGAAGCACTCAACACTGTTGCAAATTTGGCAGGAATGGCCTTGAAAAATCATTGTGATGGGTAATTTCCTTGAAATATGTCTGTTCAAAAATAGATTCAATTCCTACTGTTGACATTGCATGAACATCAACATCTATTGTACTTTCAGAATGCCACCATTATATCATCGTATTTACAATTCTTCTCAGAAAAGCATAATTTTATGCACTTATTATTGTTATTAGTTGCTTCCACTAATTCTAGCCTCTATTTTTTCTACGGTGATAATGTCTAAAGTTAAACAAAAATATAATAACACATGTTTGAATTTTTTTTATCTTTAAACTTTGTTAAAATCATGATAAAAATGTATTACATTCCTTACAAAAAATTCAAAATTAAGTCAATTTAGTGCTTTTAGATTTTGGAAATACATATAAGACACACTATAATAAGATATTGAAATTTTTGTAGCTTCTCACAAATGAGTAATTATTCATGATATATTTAATGTACTTACTTTTTCCTTTCCTTTGTGATTTGTAGGCACAAGACAATGTTTATAAAAAAGTTCTTAAAGTGATTGGAGATAAAGTGAATTGCAGAGTCCCCAGTGCCACCCTTTTCTTGGTTGGGATATATCCACAAGTCGAAAAAATCAATTTGTGGTTACAGGATATGGTGGACGTTAAAGTAGTCGGAATATGTGGCATGGGTGGTATTGGGAAGTCTATTGTTGCCAAAGTTTTTTATAATCTGAACAAAGAAAATTTTGATGCTAGTAGCTTTCTTGCAAATATCAGAGAACGTTCGCAAGAACCAAATGCTTTAGTTAATTTGCAAAAACAATTTCTTTCGGATATGGAAAGAGGAAAGGATAAGTTGTGTTGATGAAGGAATTCTTAAAATTGCAGCTGCCATATGCTGTAAAAGACTTCTCCTTGTTTTTGACGATGTGGATCATTTTAATCAACTTAATGCATTGTTTAGAATGCAAAAATTGTTTAGTCCTGGAAGTAGAGTTATTATAACAAGGAACGAAGGGTTGCTAAATCCTCGTTACGTTCATGAGGTGCATCGGGTTGAACCTCTGAATTTTCAAGAATCTCTTGAACTCTTTATTTGGCATGCCTTTGGACAAGTCCATCCCCCTGAAGATTACTTGGAGTGCTCACAAAGATTAGTGCGTCACTGCGGAGGGCTTCCTTTAGCCCTTGAAGTTTTGGGTTCTTCTCTATCTTGGAAAAGTGTAAATGTATGGGAAAGTGCATTGAAGAAATTGAAAGAAATTCCTGATGGTCAAATCCTTAGAAAACTTAGAATAAGCTATGACTCTTTACAAGATGATCATGACAAGGAATTGTTTCTCCACATTGCGTGTTTCTTTGTTGGATGGGATAGGGATTGGGTAATTACAATACTAGTTGAATGTGAATTCTACACAACATTTGGGATTCAAAATCTAATTGATAGGTGCCTTCTAGCAGTCAATAATTCTAATAAGTTGACAATGCACCAATGGCTTCAGGAAATGGGAAGAGAAATTGTCCAGCAAGAATCGCCAAAGGATCTAGGAGAACGAAGCAGATTATGGCGTCACAAGGATTCTTTTATGATACTGAGAGAAAAAACTGTAAGAAACATGCTTCTCTAGTTTTTTTTTCCCGTTCTCCTTAGTTTGTTCCATTTTTAATGCATATTCCTTTTATTTTAGGGCACCGAAAAAATTGAAGGCCTCGTTGTAGACATGTGTATGATCGAGAAAGATGAGCCTGTCATGGCAAGATTTAGTGAAAAAAAGCGTAGTTGCGTAGAAATTATTGACAAATCATTATTGTCAAACCTAGACAATTCAATAAAAAGACAACGTCTGAGCCGATTCTCCTAGAGCCCACTAGGCATTTCATTACGAAATTCAAGTATGTTGAAGTTTGTTGAAGCTGATGCATTTGCAAGGATGTACAGATTAAGACTACTCCAAATCAATTATGTACAAATTACTGGATGCTTCAAAAAATTCCCTAAGACTTTAAGATGGTTGTGTTGGCATGATCTCCTTTAAAAACTATAACAAGTAATTTCCCCATAGAAAGGTTGGTTGCCCTTGACATGCGCTATAGCAGCTTGAAACAGATTTGGGGAGGCACTAAGGTAATTGATCTTTTAATTTCCTTCTTTTATGGTCTTTTTTGTGATATATTTTGTGTGTTAGAATAACTTTTGTTTTTCTTTTTTCAGGTTAGAATACTGAAAATACTTGATCTTAGTCACTCCTATCAACTTACCAAAACTTCTGACTTCTCAGGAGTGCCAAATCTTGGGAGATTAATTCTTGAAGATTGTATAAATTTGGTTGAGGTTCATGAATCTATTGGAAAGCTGGAAGGACTAATTTTATTGAATCTAAAAGATTGCAAAAATCTTAAGATGCTTCCCAAAAATATTCATATGCTAAAACATCTTGAGACACTGGACATCGCTGGATCCTCAGTTATTGACTGGTTGGCAACAGAGTGGGTGACAAAGAGTTATTTTAAAGTATTTGATGGTATGGAAGTGCTATAAATCAAGCACTCTCTAAAACAAAGGAGGTTCAACCATGGTATGCAACTATTAGATCGTGGGTATCAAGGCCCATAAAGGGCCTAGAAATTTTATCGATTTATTTACCATGTTCTCTTATGAAATTAAGTCTTGCAGGCTACAATCTGTATAATGATGATTTTCCTTTGGATTTTAGTAATCTCTCCTTGTTGCAGTCCTTGGATTTAAGTGCAACCAAAATTAAAAGCCTCCCGGAAAGTATTAGAGGTTTGACTAACCTCCAAGAGTTTGTAGTAGATTCATGCAAAATGCTCAAATCTCTTGAAAGGTTGCCACATGTTACACTCAAATTGTTGCGTACAACAAAATGTACATCACTGGAAAAGATATCCTATCAAAATCCTATGTCCTCGACATTGGCGTTCTTCTTCAAGAATTGCGACAATCTAGTGGACGTTGACGGCTTAGGAAGCTAGAGCCCATTAAAGGTGTTGACAAAGAGATGTTAAAGAGACGGGGATTCTTGAACTTAGAATCCATAGGAGCCGTCAAGTTAAACTATTACAACTGGATGGGCACTAAACCAAAGATTCTTTCTCTCCATGTGTGTCTTTCTCCCCTTCTCCCCCCCTCTCCCTCTCTGAAATGGTTTCATTAATTATTATTATTTGGCACAGAGATTGTATCACTTTGGTATATATAGCTATTTTCTTCTTGGAGATAAGGTTCCTAGTGGATTCAACATTAAGAGTACAAGTTCACGTATATATTTTATTGTGCCTCCGCTTGTTCATGTTGAGACCCAACACGTGGTTGATTGTTGTGTGTATACAAACTTAGAGTATCAAAATCCTTGGCAATTCATGAAGATAATGATAGAAAACAGGAGGGTGAAATCAAAGATGCTTTATTGGCCACAATTTTTCGGTTTTCCAAAGCCCAATGAAGACATGATATGGGTATGTCATTTCCTAATCGATGGGGGTGAATTGGAAGGTGGCCCCGTGCTGGTGGTTTCAGTACATTATGCGGAAGGGATTTTAAAGATAAAAGAGTTAGGGTGCTTAGTCGTCGATGAAGGAAGCTGTTATTCAAGAATCAGTTCCAAATTGCAATGACATTTGTGAAGACGGTAATTAAACCATTGTGGGCCCAAATGGATGCACTACAAGAAATATGAAAAAATTCGGCATTTAATTTTTAGTGTATAACTTAAACGCCACGAAAACTGACATTTGTTTATACAAGTCAGGAACTATTAATAGAAATAATAATTTTTTTTTTCACTTAATTTCTGACGTTTAAGTCAAACATCACAAATTCTTAATTAAAAATAATAATAATTTTTTTTTTTCATGCCTCAACATAAATCTAATTTTTTCCCCAATCTTCCAGTGACTCTTTATCGACGACGATGACGCTCTCTTCTCAGAACCCAACTCCTCGCTGGCTCTTCTCAGGCGACTTCAACTCCGGCATCATAAATAGGTATGGATTCGGTAGCTTCAACGTATGCTCTCTCTCTCTCTCCCCTTCTATGATACACATGCGATTTTCTTAAATTTTCACACATTGCTTTACTTTCTTAGGTTACTGACAGGACTCTAGGTGGCTCTACAGCCCCCAGGTTGACACGTGGAATAATAAAGTCGTTGGGATGTCCAAAGGGCGTCGAGGAGGTAAGTCGAGGTATGGTGACACAGAGCAGCCCAGTACAACAACTAGCATCGTATTTAATGCGATGTGACCCCTCATTTATGGCGAAATGAGTGATAGTGACAAGACAAATAAATGTGTGCCTGCAAGCACCTACACTCTGGGAGTTTAGGTCTATTGTCATGATGGCTAAGCATTAATGGCTGATGCGCCGAGATGACGCAATCGGCTCCCTCCGAGGAACTGTTCTCCTGAGTATTCAATGCTCAGTTGATGTCAGATGCCGATCTGGGGGATTTGGGTACTCGGGGGAGGGCCATAAATGCTCGGCATTTGGCCGAGCATTTACCCTATTTTCCTAGCATTTAATAGAAGGAGACGTGAGTAGAAAACACTCATTACACGAAGAATGGTGTGTCAGATGTAAGATGTCCAGATGAGACTAGAGATTTTTGGCAATCATTGTTAATTCAGATATAAATACTCCTCAAAAAAATGGAGAAAGAGACGCTAACTTGAATCAGAAAAATAGTCCATTGAGTGAAACCCTTTGACCTTAGACTGACTTAAGCTTTGGAGGGGATGAGCCGGGCGCTCGCCTGACCCCTTTTTCTGACCCTGTCGTTTCAGGCTCGCTAGCTTGGAGATTGCTGTCTCAACCTATTGTAGGAATTATCCCGTGTAATTTGGCGCCGTCTGTGAGAACGAAGGCATCTTTCCTGGTAGCAATCGTCTGATGGTGAACACTCGATCTCAGGGTGAGGAAGCAAGTGTGCGTGTAAGGAATGCAGAGCCTGTCCGGCTTCCAATGGTTCTAGAACTGGGTCTATTGGGCCAATCAGGTGGGATGGAACATTCTTCGCAAAGAACGCTCCCTATGGATCAGGGGCCTTGGGGGGCGTGACCTCATGGCCCATGACATTGTTGAGATGGTGGAAAAGCGGATGGCTAACCGCATTAAGCAGCTTGAGAGGGAAAACGCCAAGGTCCAGTAACGTCTTGACAATTTCGAGCAGTCAGTGAGCATGGGCTGGCATAGTTGCGGGTTCGGGGACCAGGTGCCCAGCCAGAACCTTTCCAGACCCCTCTGGCATTGGCCCTCTAGGAAAGATTGGATTAGGCACTCACCCGAGGGACGTAACCGTCGAGGGGGGTTCTCGGCCTCGAAGGGGTATTCAGAATCGGGCCAGAAGGCAAGCCTGTCCCGGTAGGACCTGTGCCGAGGGATGCCCGAGGGCGTCAGAGCCGCCGAATCACAAGCGGAGTCCACACCCCGAAGGCCTCGAGAAGAAAGATCAAAAAATGATCCCAAGGTCCATTTCGTTGCTTATCGCAACCATGAGCCCGAGGTCTACTCCGACGAAGTTATCTCAACGTTCATCCGGGCTATCAGGGAGCTCGAAATGCTGAAGAAGTTTACCGTCCCACGGTTCAAAATCTATAATGGGAAAATCGATCCCGAGAGCCACTTTCGACAATACAAAAAATTGATGTCAATCTATGATACTGACCAAAGGGTGTTGTTTTTCCCATGAGCCTAGGGGACACATACATGAGGTGGTATGAGAACCTAGCTCCTGAGAGCGTTAGGTCCTGGAAACAGTTGATGGAGCTCTTCATAGCTCGATTCATCACCAGCAATAAGAAACCGAAAGACATTGGCGCTCTGTTGACTCTTAGGCGGAAGGGGGGAAACACTTCGATAATATGTCGTCCGGTATTGGGATGAAGTCAACGAGGCGGAAGCATGTTCGGAGGCATTGGTCGCGGCGTTGTTTAGGATGGGGCTGTCTTAGGACACTGATTTGTATAAATCGCTGACTAAGAAGGCTCTGACGGACATGAAAGACTTGATGGCTTGGATTAACAAATATGCCCAAGTGGAGAAAGAATCGGTCGCGCTCGAAAGCAGGGTCCCAGTGCCGAGAAAAAGGAAAAAGGAGCAGCCGGCCCGAAGGGGAGGGCCTATTCCACCCCCAACTCACCTGTCCTTCCAGGGAGTGAACATAGTCTTCAACGAGCCCATTTACAGGATACTTCCGAAGATTAAAAACAAACCCTACTTCAAGTGGCCCCCGAGTATGATTGGAGACCCATCGACAAGGAATGTGGCCTTCCGTTGTTCGTATCATAAAGATGTCGGCCATTTGACGGAGGATTGCAAGGTTTATAAGTCTTTCCTCGAACAATTGTGGGACACCTCGGGGAATTCATCGACAGGGGTCATCCCAATGGATCGACGAGGGAGCGAACCGAGCTGTCAACTGAGGTAGCCTTCGTGATTGATGTTATTCATGCCTGCACAGTGGAGAGGCCTATGTACAACTCTCTCCGTACCGAGTTACAAAGGGTATCTCAAGCAATCAGGGTGGAAGAAAGGGGTGAGGAGCGGTCACCCAAGAAGCCACGAAACGGTGTCGAGATTATCCAATTTTTCGATGTTGATCTCAGCAGGGTGGTCCTCCCCTACGAGGATGCATTGGTGATCACTTTGCGGGTCGGAAAGTTCGATGTCAAAAGGATCTTGGTGGACTCGGACAGTTATTTCGAGGTGATGTACGATCACCTCTTTCCGTAAGATGGGATTCTCATAAGGGGATCTAGAACCCGTAAAGACCCCCCTCATCGATTTCAATGGTTCCAGCACCCTGCCTCTTGAAAAAATCACCCTCATGATATGGGCGGGGGTGGTGACCACGCTAGTGAAATTTGTGGTTGTGGACTCTGACTCCCCTTACAATGCTATTATGGGGAGATCGTGGTTGCATGCGATAAAAGCAGTCCACTCGTCCTATCACTAGAAGTTAAAGTTCCCAACACAACAGGGCATAATCGATGTCTTTGTGTGGACCCAGGCCGAAATGACGGGGATAAGTGTCGAGGTGATAACTCATCATCTCCATGTGAATCCCTCATTCAAACCCGTTAGACAGAAGACCCGAAGAACGGCACCTCATCACGCGAAGGTTATGGATGAAGAGGTGGATAAGTTGTTGGGGGCAGGTTCCATCAAGGAGGTACAGTTCCCCTAGTGGTTATCCAATACCGTGTGTGCCAAGAAGAAAAAAGGAAAATGACGAGTTTGTGTGGATTTCACGTACCTGAACAAGACTTGCCCCAAGGACGAGTACCCCTTGCCCAAGGTTGATTAGTTGGTAGACGCCACAGCCGGCTATAAGCGCATCACTTTTATGGATGTTTGGGCTGGATATCACCAGATTTCCTTACATGAATCAGATCAGGAGAAAACGACATTCATCACACCCCCGGAGGATCTACTATTACACAGTGATGCCTTTTGGGTTAAAGAATGTTGGGGCGACTTACCAACGTTTGATGAATAAAATTTTCAAAGACTAGCTCGGCGAAACGATGAAGGTGTACATTGATGACATGTTGGTCAAAAACAAAGAAGGGGTTGACCATCTCTATGATCTCGGGACGACATTCGTCATCATCTGGAAGTATGGCCTAAACTAAACCCCTCGAAATTCAATTTAGAATGAGCTTAGGAAAGTTTTTGGGGTATTTGGTTACCCACTGGGGAATCGAGGCGAACCCCGAGCAGATACAAGCAATCCAGAATGTTCGGGCGCCTAGGACTATTAAGGATGTTCAGAAATTGGCTGGGATGTTGGCAGCCCTTAACAGATTTATTTTCAAGTCGTTCGATAAGTGCAAACCGTTTTTTGCCAAGTTGAGGGGGGCGGCTAAGGGGGTTTGGGACGAGGAATGTGGTCGAGTTCTTGAAGGGATCAAGGAGTACTTGAAATATCCTCCAACTTTATCCGTTTCGGCGACAGGGGAGGTGCTCAGCCTTTACTTATCCGTATCTCAAAACGCCGTGAGTGGAGCACTGGTCAGGGATAGCGAAGGGCCCCAAAGACCTGTGTATTTCATAAGCAAGACCTTGCTTGACGCCAAGACAAGGTACTCTCCAATGGAGAAATCGGTCTTAGCATTGGTAATCTTGGCGAGAAAACTTCGACACTACTTCCAAGCTCACGCCTTAAATTTCCTTACAAACCGGTCTCTCAAGCCGATCCTTCATTGGGCCGATATGTCTGGGAGAGTTGCCAAATGGGCTGTAGAGCTCGGGGAGTTCGAAATCAAGTACAAGCCTCGTACGTCAATAAAAGGACAAGTCCTGGCGGACTTTATTGCCGAGCTCTCTACATCCGACCCCCACCAACGTCACAGGATCTAACAGGGGACATTTGGGATCTTCATATTGATGGATCCTCAAATGCAAGGGGGTAGGGATAGGTATTGTGCTAGTTAACTCAGAAGGGTTCGTCATTGAAAGGGTATTCATTTTTAAAATTCAAGGCTTCCAATAACAAAGCCGAGTATGAGGCGTTGGTAGCAGGACTGGATGTCGCATGCTTGATTGGGGTTATACACCTTCGGATCTTTTACGATTCTCAGCTGGTCGTGAACCAAGTAAATGGGGACTTCGAGGTCCAGGATAGCAGAATGAAGGCATGTCATGAGAAGGCAAAATCCAGGATGAAAAATTTAGAAAGAGTGGAAGTTTCCCAGATTCCTAGAGATCATAATACCCACGCCAACGCATTAGCATGTCTGGCCTCGGCATTAGCCTCGGAGGTAACTCGGCGCATACTTATTGAGACCTGGGCAAGTCCGAGCATAGACGAAACAAAGACCGAACAAGTGTTACCAACCTTAATACAAACACTGTAGGGATGGATGAAACTTATTATTGCATACTTAATGGAAGGAGTGTTTCTCGAAGATGTCAGAGAGGCCAGGAAGATTAAGCTCAAAGCTTCTAGATTTCTAGATGTCAGATGATCAACAATTATATAGAAAGTCATTCTCGGGACCACTATTACTTTGTGTCCCCGAAGATAAAGTGGAACCCCTGTTGTATAAAATCCATGAAGGGGTGTGTGGAAGCCACACGAGCGGAAGGTCTCTCACGCACCGAGCAATGATACAAGGGTATTGGTGGCCATACATGCATGCAGAAAGACGTGAAGAGTTATGTGCGGAAGTACGACAAACGTCAGAAGTTTGCCCCCATTATTCGGCAACCTGCTGGAGATTTGAACTTGCTGACAAGCCATTGGCCGTTCTCACAGTGGGGGATGGATATTGTCGGACCTCTCCTGAGATCCCCACTAGGCAAGAAATTCTTGCTGGTGGCAATAGATTACTTCACCAAATGGATCGAAGTCGAGCCCTTAAGCCGTATTCAGGATATGGAGGCGAAGAAGTTCGTGTGGCAGAACGTTATCACCAGATTTGGAATCCCCGGGGCTATTATTTCTGACAATGAGACTTAATTCAACAGTGGCCCATTTAGAGAATTCTGCTCGGGGTATGGAATATGTAATTACTATTCTACACCAACCTATCCCCAATGTAATGGAGAGGCTTAGGTGTCCAACAAAATCGTGCTGGCGGGAATCAAGAAGAGACTTGAGGCGGCAAAAGGAAGGTGGACCGATAAATTACTTAACATATTATGGGCATACCGGACCACGCCGAGGACCTCGATGGGAGAAACTCCATACGCCTTGACATATGGGGTCGAGGCTGTCATCCCCTTGGAGGTGGGACTCCCAACAATACGGAGTCAAGCCTTCAAATTGGAAAACAATGATCAAACGCTCGCTAGGGATCTCGATTTGGCCGAGGAAAGGAGGTCATCGACATCCATCAGGCTGGCGAGTTACCAAGGGGAATTGTCACGGCAGCACCGGAAGAAGGTTCGAAAGAGAGATTTTCAAGTTAGAGATTTGGTACTACGAAAAGTGGTGGGCAATACACGCGAGCCTACTAATGGTAAACTGGGTCCCAATTGGGAAGACCCTTATAAGCTGATCTCTATGGGGGGCACAGACGTGTATCGATTGCAAAATATGAACGGTGATGATGTAATCTGGCCATAGAATGTATTGAATTTAAAGAAATCCTACTACTAAACTAGATTTCAGTCTTTGGGGTTGTATTAGCACGAGTCAAGTGCCTGGTCATTAGGGGTACGACCCCGAGGGGTGTAAGACTCCACCTTTGGAGTCATGCTTTCAAATTATTAACACGAGTCAAGCGCTCGGTCGTTAGAGGTACGGCCCCGAGGGGTGTAAGACTCCACCTTTGGAGCGATACCTTCAAATTAATAACACGAGTCGAGCGCTCGGTCGTTAGGGGTATGACCCCGAGGGGTGTAAAACTCCACTTTTGGAGTGATGTCTTTAAATTAATAACGATCCAAGCGCTCGGTCGTTAGGGGTACAGCCCCGAGGGGTGTAAGACTCCACCTTTGGAGTCATGCCTTCAATTTATTAATACGAGCCAAGCGCTCGGTCGTTAGGGGTATGACCCTAAGGGGTGTAAGATTTCACCTTTGGAGCGATACCTTCAAATTAATAACGAGCCAAGCGCTCAGTCATTAGGGGTGTGGGCCCGAGGGGTGTAAGACTCCTCCTTTGGAGTCATGCCTTTAAATTATTAACACGAGCCAACTTGGAGATCACTGTCTCAAACTATTGCAGCAATTATCCCGTGCAGTTACCTAATTAATGGAACTCAACATCAAGATTTAAATCTAAAATATGCTTCGCGAATTGTTGTTTGTACATGTATATTGTGTTTTTTTCCTTGATAGATCTATCACAACTCATTATTTATTGGCCCAATTTGTCAAGTATACTGAAGAGTACCCAGAGATTGATGTTTAGTTCTTGTTTTACTTGGCTGGGGAGATTTGGCTATTATATCTATCACATCACTGATAGGAATTCTTCATAGAGTAGCTAATCAATCAGTGATTGAGTTCAAAAAAAAAAAAATTTTTTGAACGAGATTTTTGTCAAGTTTGCGCAAGAAATAAAGATATATTATATAAGTGCTTCTCTTGTTTTTTATTTTTATTTTGCTTTCTTTATTTGATTTCCTTGATTTGAACCTTTTGTTTTATAGAATATGCACTTAGAGTGAGAAAAATAAAGAAAGACAAAATGAAGCAAACGAGTTCAACACAAGAAGTGTCCCTGTGTTTTGACATTCCTTCTTCAGGATTAGCAGAAAAAGACCAGCACAAGGCAAATGATTTGCAGCGCTCTTTGGAGAAAGTATTTACACCATTACTTCTCTTTTTTGAAAGTTCTGCTAGATTTTTTGAAAATTAAATTTTCTTGTTTTGTTGTCTTGTCAGGTGTTGGATTTTTTGGGAGAGCTTTAAATTCAGTGTTGATATGTTGATTTTTTATGCTAGTGTTGCTGATGTTTTTTTATGGATTGGAGGATGTTGTTGAAGCTTGTTTTTGGAGGATGCTGCTGAAGCTTATTTTTTGAATTTTGAGAATATGCACTGTGCTCAGATTGGAGTTCTTTTCCCTTGTTTACAAATATTAAAAAATATATTATTTCACCTTAAGGAGCAGGTAGTTCAAGGATGGATTTCATGTAATTGTTGTCTTGTTCTTTGACATTTTTGATTGGCTACATATATTTATGATTTGGAGTTCAATTTGTCAGAATTGTGTTTAATAAGGGATGATGCAGAGCTTGCCAATAGGAAAGAGATATTGGGAATCTCATGTATAGCTCAAATTTGAGTTTATGCTGCTATGCCTATTTCAGTGAAAGGAATACTTATGCAAGATCAGAGGGGACTGCCTGTGGTAAGAAAGAAAAAGGTTATTATCTTCGATGATTAAGGTTGAGTTTTGCCTTGTTGGAATTTTGCTATGCTATAGCAGTTACTGCTTTGCTGCTAGGGCTGTACTGCTATGCAGGAGTTCGGCTGCTGCTGCTGTGGTGCCTCTGATCAGCTGGGAGTATTGTGCAATTTTGGGGAGTAACATGGATGATTGGAGATGATTTTGAAGGATTAAAGCCGATATTGGCTTTTTAGTTGTTGGTTATTCATTGTAACAGATTTTTTGTTACTCTTGCAAACAGAAAATCTATTTTTTTGTAACATAATTGTTGTTGGCTTGTAACAGTTTTCTGTTTTGATTGTAAACAGTTTTTTCTGTTTTGTTGAAAAAAAAAATGCTAATGGCATAATTTTATATACGTGTTTGAAGGATTTCTAGATGCTGTGGACATATTCGGCTGCTACACAACATGTTATTCCACTGCTTCGAGGCTTGAAGGTGGAGTCCCATGTAAACCCTCACACTCTTATATTTATATAGTAAGTAATTATTTTGTAATGCTAATATAGGTGATGAGGTATGCATAAACCATATAGATTGTAATAGTAAGAATAAATACTAGGGAGGCAAATTGATTGTGAAATTTAATTTTTTGAGGTGTTTAAGGTTGATAAGGGTAACTAAGTAAAAATATTAATTTTTTTAGGTCAAAATAATATTATCATTGAAACCGGGAGATCCGATAAACTTGAAATAGCCATTTAGCACATATAGCGGTTTAGAGGGATAAACTAATAATTTTAGTGTTTCGAGTATAAATTTACTTTGGTTTTGAGATAAATCATAAAATTATATTTTTTTAGGTTAAAATAACATTAAAAATGAATCCGAAACTTCGAAAAACTTTAGGGTAGTCATATGGATCAAATTAGAGATTTTTAGTTGTAAAACTGTAATTTTGGAGAAAACCCAAAAATCAGCCTGTGAACAATAACTGTCGCGGACTGCTATGTTTGTAACACAAATTTCAGCCCTTTTCTTCCATTTTTTTTCTCACATATCTCATCCTAAATCTCTTAGAACCCTAGAATAAGAAAAAGGAAAAAAGAAAAGGGAAGAAGAAAGGCTCTAAAGCTTGGGTTTTGCTTGAAATTCTTGATTCTAGGTAGGGGTTTCTTCCTATTCTTGTCCATTGAGGGTAGGGTTTATATCTATGTATATTTTGCTTCTAAATCTTAGATGTATGTTATAAAATCATTATTTCTTGATACTCTTGCAAATATTATCATGTTTTGAATGAAGTTATGGTTTGATAGCCATGAAATCCTTGTAATCTCAAAACTCTTGTTTCTTTTAAGAAATAGAGATTTTTCTCTTGATTTTTTTCCTTTGTTCTTGATTTCAAAACTTTAGTGCTTTATATTGAACCACAAAATGATATTTATGAGGATCTCTTGCTTAGTTTCTTAAATTGTTCTATTGTATTACAAATTGTGAAAATTTGGGATTTTTGAATGTATTTGTGATTTGAGAAATTGTTGGTGATGGGTATCGTAGAGTAGGTAGATGAGTGTGGTTCTTACTCCGCGCGGGTTTGAACTTTTTCTACCTCTCGTAGTGGGGTTGATGCATTGCGAGGACCAAACTACTATTAACTCACGGGTGCGGTGTCAGAGGATTAGTATATTATGTCTGAGTCGGATTCGTTATTGCCGGTGCATTGGTATGGGATAATGCATCGTTAGGCGTCCTTTCCAAAGTTTGATATCCTTGCAAGAATTTTTGTGTGTGTGGGCTAGGATACTCTCTATGTGTTTATTCGTGCAATTATCTTACATCAGACTTGAGATACATTGTGGTTATTGTTTATTGCATTATCTTTTGGATATGATTACCTTAAAAATTGTTATGGGAATGATTACTCTTTGGAATGGTTATTTATGGTGGGATTGGTTTTACTCTTGTACTTAATTATTGTTAATGTATAAACTTGAGATCTTTTAAAAATATCATGTTTTCTTTCAAAATTTACGTATGCTATTTGTGAAATGAGACCGACTTGTTTCTATGTTTTTCAAATCTTGTTCGAGTTTGGAAGGATTTTCCTACAAAGCTTAGTGCTCACTCTCTACCAATAATATTTTTTTTCAGACTTCGTGCTAGAGGAAGATCCCGGAGTTGACGAGCTGGAAAATTGGGAGGCTCCACCAAAGGGAAACCTAGATCCCGAGGTGGACGTCTATAGTTAGTTTATTTTTGTGCTAGACTAGGGAATTTATTTACGATCATGTATAGTCTAGTATTTTGTTTATTCCGCTGCTAAGTGTAAATGTAATTATTTTGGAATGTAATTATCATAGCTTGACCTATTATTTTGGGATGATATTGTGGATATTACATAAGGTGAATGAAATTTTATTATTTGATGGAGTTATTTAGTGCTCTCATAATGTGAATGATTTTAGATAATAGTGTCGTCCAAGGGGGATTTTGGGGTATTACAAATCGAACTCATATGGATTGTTTTAATGTTCACTTATAAATGGACTCAGTGTGGTCAATATTTATTCATAAATGGACCCGGTGTGGGCAATGTAGTATAATTACACAAGTTGTGTTTTGAGTAGAGCTCCCCGTATAAGTGAGACTACGCCCGAATTTTGTTAAATTAAGGACCCCCCCCCCCCCCCCCGATTTTTGGAGCGTTACATCCTATGAGGGCATTTGAGAGCCTAGAAATACTGGACTTTGCTGAGGCAAATTTTGAGCAGACTGAAATTCAATTTGGTTCATGTTTATAGGGAAGCAAACTGTATGACAGATTTTTTTGTGAACCTTGCTGTCTTGGATGGTTTTTTGACTGACTTCTCTCCTTTGTTGAACATTCCTGTTCAGGCAAAGCTTTTGCTTCTCAGCAGGGGTGTGGGATGCTGCAAAGGAAGTTCAAAAAAATAAAAAATAATAATTACTAGAGTTTATTTAATCGCCGAAAATCATTTGTCAAAAGTAATAATTAATGGCGTTTATATAAATGCCGTAAAATAGCTTCGATCACCGAAATTTTAAAAGGAAGTCGTTGATTAAATAAGCACCACTTTAATGTTTTGTAAACGTCACTTTAATTTTTGTGGCGTTTAATTATATGCCAGTAATTTTTCCGACGAAGGTTTCGACGATGTTAAAAATAATCATCAATAATAATATTTTGTGGCGTTTATTTACATTTACCGGCAATTATCCGATAAATATTTTTTTTCTTGCAGTGATGGCAACGTGAGTGGGTGGATTTTTTTCATGGTTAATTACAAAAAAAAGAGTATTTTTTTTGTCTTGGTCTTCTCTTCTCAATATATGCAATGTAACTATTACTATTTTGTATACTTTTTGATTGCAAACCACTTAATGAGTAATGTTATTTATTTTTAAAATTTTGATTCATTTTTTTTATCTACTAAGGGTAACCTGTACCGCACGGTGTAACATAAATGAAAATTGATGAATTTGGGGTGGAGGGGAATTCAATGTGAATGATTTTGAGAGGGAAGTTGGTGATCGTTGGATGAGTTTATTTGAGACCGTCAAATAGACTTATTGAAATCTGTCATGTTTTATATTATAGATTATAGATACAACTTTTAAAAGGCTACTAAACGAAAAAACTTCTATTTACCATAAATACCCTTAAACAATTGTATAAAGTTACCTAAATTCTAAACAATAAATTATTCGTGTCCATATGTCTTCTTGAATTGCTTGACTTAAACTGACTGAATTTTAATGTATAAGGATTATTAAATTCATTCACCACAAAGAAACCTTTTTCCTTTTTCATAAAGACAGAACTTATATATCTATATCTGTGTATATGTATATGTATATTTATTACTATCTATACTATACTATTATAAAATGTCAACAAAAGTAAAAAAAATTTAATTGACTATTATAGCCCTATAAAAAAGATGAAAACCAACTATATCCTTGTGTTTAATTATCCAATGTCAATTAAATATCAAAGATGGCCCTTCATAAACTTCTTCCCATTTTCTTCTCATCATATGTGAGTTTATAATACATCCATTAATCATACTTATTGTAATGGGAATATTTCCATTATTGCAATAATGCTTATGGAAAAAATAAATTAATATTATTATTATTATTATTCTATAAAATATGAGCTATTGTTCAAAACTTTTATTTTCTTTTTTGACCCCTCAACAATGAAAATAGATCATTTTTATCTCTAAATGTAAGTTAATTATTAAAAATACTGTTACTTATTGATATCAAAAAGTCACCCCTCCATCTCCTTCCCTCCCCCCTTTATCTCATTAAAAAAACCAGTGAGCTGAGATGCTCCTCTTTTTAATGGAGAAAATATTCATTACAATGGTGAAAGCACATGATAATGTGATGTGGTATTACCTACCAATAATATTAAAATAAGTAAGCAAATGGATCCTCCAAAAATTAATAATCAACTTGTTATGTAAGCAAATAACTCACTACTCTTCCTTCATGTAATTCATCTTACCCACTTGGTGTTTTATTATTGGTTGGTGATATCATGTCATCAATGGTGACATGGTATCACCGTTGCATTCAATATTTACTCATCTTAATGGTACCGTTGCATTGAATATTTTCTCCGATGCCTGCCCCATCAGCCATCTCTCTCTCTACAACACTGTCTACCAATTATTAGCTGTATTAATATCATCAAAAAATTTCATCCACACCTCCTCTACTTAGGTCTAAATTCAATGATACTCCCTTCCGATTCTAACACTTTACTGCACCATTTTTTAGTTTAAAGACACTCCTTTAATGGTAATTTTTGACTCTACCAATACATAAGGTAACGATTTGACTATATATTTTTTGAAAATGTCAAAACTACCATTTGTTATGTAAATAGACTAAAATGCCCTCAACCTTTTCCTTATTATATATAGGAAAAATTTCATCTTTATCGTCTATAGTTAGGTTTAAATTCAATGACACTCATTTCTAATTTTAAAATTTCACTACATACTCTTCTGGTTATACTTTTAAATCAACGACACCCCCTTAAAAGTAACTTTTATCTTGGCCAATAGATAAAGTAATGATTTGATAAAATATTTTGTGAAAATACCAAAATTACCTTTTGTTATGTAAATGGACTAAAATGTCCACAATCCTTTTTCCCATTATATATGCCTATCCCATGATTTCTATCATTATATTATCCAAATGAATTTTTATTATTTTTAAGCAATGCATGATAACTTTGTTATAATATTAGTTATCATATTATCACTCATTTGGTTACATAATCGAGTTTTTATAGTTAAAAATAATTTTTCTATAATAAAAATTACAATTAATAAAGTCAATATCAAAATCTCATCTATTTCTAACTCCTTAGCTATCGTCTATTCTCCATAATGTCACATGACCACTCTTCACACATCACCCTTCATATATAAAATTTAAATATTATTTGATAAAATTTAATATTAATTGAATAAATTTGGTCTTAATTTGATAAATTTAAATATTAATTTGGTATGAATTTGATAAAATTAAATATTAATTCTATGTTGATTTGATAAATTTAATGTTAATTGAATAAATTGAAATGTTTCTTTAATGAAATTGAATGTTCATTTGTTATTAAATTAAATAACTGACATTAATTTGATAAGGTTAAATGTTAAATTAATGAAATTTAATATTCTATTTATTATATTAAATTTTAATTTAATAAAATTGAATGCCAATTTGTTGTTGATATGATGAAATTAAATAAAAATTTAGTGCCAAATAAAAGAAATAATATTAATTTGATGAAATAAAATATTAAATTAATATAACTAAATGCTAATTTGATAAAATTAAATATCAATTTGTGTTTATTTGATGAGATGTAATGTTAATTTAGTTTAAATTAAATACAAGAAATTAATTTGATAAAATTAAATATTAAATTAATTAACCTAAATGTTAATATAATATAACTAAAATGAGTGCATTAAAATTTCAGAATCAAGAGGGGATATTGTTAAAGATAAGTCTATTTACAGGAGGTGTCGTTGAGGTTATGTCTATGTACAAGGGGTGTGGATAAAATTTATCTTATAAAATATTTAGGATTATTTCTATAAATTAACAATCGCCATCAATGCCGAAACCTGACAAACACTAACAGGGGGTGACAGTTAAATTTTAGAATAAAAAGAGGTGTCATTGAATTTAGACCTAATTACAGGGGGTGACAGTTAAATGTGGATAAAATTTTCCCTAATATCATTTATAACAATTTAATATGTTTTCCACCTTTTCCTTTCCTAGACCCCCACTAAGAGAAAATAGAGAGAAAGACTTTTTTTGTATTCCCTCTAAAGGAAACCTGTCACAGAAACCAGAGACGCAGTATAATTAGTTAACATTGTAATGTGAATTTTAGTTGGTTTCAAAGCTTGAGAAGATTGTGGTGGTGACTGATGGACCAGGCCCAAATGGGCCAATCCACGTGGAAAGCCCAAACTAATAACCCAACAAGCTCAATGTGGGCCAAGCTCGGTCAAGTTCATCGGGGAGCTACGTCACAAAGGGAGCATCTAGGAGCGTCACCCTCACCGCCTTGGAAACCGAATCTCAAGCACCATAACTGTCTTGCCCGTTGAGGAGAGGTCGACAAGTTATTTAATTACTATTAAGTCGACTCAATCCGTTATGACTATTAAGTCACCCTAATCCGTTATGACCGCCAGACTAACTATTCAATTATTATGCGCTATGAGGCGACTATAAATTATAAGTTCAACCAACACTTGGGGGCCACCAGACTCATTCGAGATAATTCTATAATCCTTTCTAAAAGCTTGTAACCTTCTGCTCTTCTACTACACCTGAGTTAATAAAATCCTGGTGACACTTGCCATTCCAAGTGGACGTAGGTCACTTTGACCGAACCACTACAAACTTGGTCTTTTCTCTTCCTCCACTTTAATACATTTTATACTGCTTAATTGACAGGTGGTGTGCAAACTAATTTGTATATCATGAGTTTGGCGCTGTCTGTGGGAATGACAAAATTTTCACCTAAACATTTTCTTTGCTGAATCAAAGACGATCACCACCAGACTCATGAATCAACCTAAAGATATTCCAACACGAGAGGAGGAGGTTATGCCTCCACCTACCAATCCCGTCCCAAATGCATAGCAGATGCTGGACACAATGCAACAGCTTATAGCCCAGAACTAGCAGATTCTGCAACCAATGCTCGGACAACAAGGAAGAGCACAACCTAGACCTCAAGTCAGGGGAGCTTCATGCCCTAGTCATCAAGGAACTACCCACCTAGGCGTTCCCCATCCCACCTTTGGGATCCATTTTCGTGATAATTCCAGAGGACCTCCTCCCAATCACTAGGACGAAAAAATTAAGGAGGTGCAAAATCAATTGGGTGACTTCTTCAACGCCATGAAGGCATAAGGACCCAAGACAATGGACTACCTTGTAAGTCGAACCGAAACACCTTTCAAACCTGACGTGGCGAACTGCCCACTCTCTAAAAAATTCAAGATGTCATTCGTCGAAACCTTTGACAGTACGAAGGATCCACTGAACCACCTCAAAACTTTTAAGACCTTAATGTAACTGCACAACGTCCCCGACGAAATCATGTGAAGAGCGTTCCCAACCATCTTAAAGGGATCCGCTCGACAATGGTTCGCCAAACTCTCCCCAGCCTCCATTGACACATTTACTAAGCTGAGCAGGTCCTTCGTGTCACACTTCATTGGAGGACACTGCCACCAGAAGCTTGCCACCCACCTACTCTGCATAAAGTAGGATCGAGACGAGAGCCTGAGAAGCTACTTCAATCTTTTTAACGAGGAGGTCCTTCAATTCGTGGAGCCCGATGATAAGGTCAGCATGACCGCCTTCCTAGGAGGCCTTCGATCATCAATCTTCCTCTTCTCAGTGATGAAGCGCCCATCGAACAACATGTCATAGCTGCTAGCAAAGGCCCAGAAATACATGAATGCTGAGAAAATTACAAGGGCCAGATGAGGTGAGTTTTCCAGAACTGGAGAGAAAAGAAAAGAAAGAGATATGGACGACAAGAAAGAGAGTAGTAACAAGGGTAGCAGGACAGAGAGGATACCTGCCAAAGATCGACTCGGCCTTACTCCCTAAAGAGATCAACAAGCCTTCACTCCCCTCAATTCCATTGTCAGGCACATCCTATTACAGATCCAAGATGACCCCGCAATAAAATGACTAGGGAGAATGAAGTCTCCCCCAAACCGCAGGAACCCGAACAAATATTGTCGCTTTCATCGCGATCACGGCCATGACACTGATGATTGCTACAACCTCAAGAGAAAAATTGAGGAGCTCATACAGGAGGGACACCTTTGCCAGTATGTTGCTAGTAAAGGACAGGCGCTGGCACCACCTTGTAATTAGAAAGACCAACAGCCAGTTGAGAAAATTCACACCATCTCTAGAGGGCTTGTAGGGGAAGGAGAATCCCTCTTTGCTATAAAGGCTCATGCCAGGAAAGCTAGACACCCTGACGAATTGAGCCCATCTAAGGTGCCCAAGTCTGGTAACAACGAGGTCATATCCTTCTCAGACAAGGATTGGTAAGGAATCCAACACCCCATGACGACCATCTAGTGCTCACCATGATCGTCGCCAACTTCTAGGTGTGAAGGATTCTCGTGGACAGTGATAGCTCTGCGGATATCTTGCTCACAGAGGCTTATGACAAGCTCAACTTGGGTAGAGAAAGATTGCAGCCCATCAGGTCGCCCCTCATTAGGTTCTTAGGGGAGAAGGTGTATCCCCTAGGGTCCATCACCTTTCTTGTCACTGCCGGAGTGGCACCCCGAAGCTCCACATTCATGGTCAGCTTCCTGGTGATAGATTGTCCTTCAGCCTACAAAATTATCCTAAGGCGGCCAACTCTCAACACCCTAAGAGCTGTGCCCTCCACCTATCATCTCATTCTCCATTTTTCAACCTTGAACGGAGTTGAAGAGGTGCGAAGAGATCAAGTAGGTGTGAGGAGATCAAGTAGCTGCAAGGGAGTGTTACGTCTCCTCCATGAAGACGAGGAAGCCACAAGAGGCCCTACAAGTGGAGGTCCTTGACCCAAGGGATGACGCCACCTTAGAAAGAGGAGAACTAGTCAAGGAGCTCACCCCAGTGGTCTTAGATGAGGAGCATCTAGACAGAAGAGTGTACATTGGCTCTTCTCTTTCTAGAGATTTGGTCCACTGGCTAATAGACTTTTTAAGGGTCAACATGGACATTTTTGCATGGTCACACATAGACCTTGAGGGCATCAGCCCTGAGGTCACCACCTACCGCCTCAATGTCAACCTCACCACAAACTTGTTCGCCAAAAACTAAGGGGTGCTCCACTGAAAGGGCTAAAGCGATGGATAAGGAGGTGGGAAAGTTGATAGAGAACGGAGTAATCAGAGAAGTAGCCTATCCTGAGTGGCTCTCAAATGTGGTGATGGTGACTAAAGTTAATGGGAAATGGCGCCTCTAAGTCGATTTTACTGAGCTCAACAAGGCGTGCCCAAAAGATAGTTACCCACTACCATGAATTGACCTCCTCATTGACGCCACTCTAGAACATGAATTGCTCTCCTTCCTGGATGCATATTTCGGGTATAACCAGATCAGCGTGCACCCCCCAAATCAAGAGAAGACATCCTTCATCACTCCAAATGGAATCTACTGTTACAGGGTTATGCCCTTTGGGTTGAAGAACACAGCAGCAACCTATCAACGACTAGTGAACAAGATATTTCAGTCACAGATTGAAAAAATGATAGAGGTGTACGTGGACAACATGCTAGTAAAAAGTCTCGCAGCAGCAGACTACATCGACCACCTCCAAGAAACTTTCAACATTCTCAAGATATACTGAATGAAGCTGAATCCTGAGAAGTGAGCCTTTGGTGTTAGGTTAGGAAAATTTTTTGGTTTTATGGTCAACTAGAGGGGAATTGAGGAAAATCCCAACAAGATCAATGCCATTCTAGACATGAAGTCGCCTTCCTCGACTAAGGAGCTCCAGCGCCTTAATGGGAGAATTTTAGCACTCAACAGGTTTATTTCCAAGTCTTTAGACAAGTGCTTGTTTTTCTTTAAAATTCTACAAAAAGCTTTCGAGTGAGGGTCTAAGGTAGAGGAAGCCTTCCAAAAGCTGAAAGCCTACCTGGCTACACCTCTTCTCCTTTTATATACAGCACCAGGTGAGACATTATATTTGTACCTCTCTACTTCCCTGTCGGCGGGAAGCTCCATCTTCATAAGGAACCACGATGGAGTGCAAAAGCCCATCTATTATGTGAGCAGAGCATACTGAGGAGTAGAAATCAGATACTTGGGGCTAGAGAAGCTAATGCTCGTCCTTACCTCAGCAGCTAAGCGTCTATGACATTATTTCCAGAGTCACACCGTGGTTGTGATCACAGATTATCCTGTAAAGAGAGTCTTGGAAAGCCGGATGTATCTAGAAGACTCCTCAAGTAGGCAATGGAATTTGGGGAGTTCGATATTCAGTACCAGCCAAGGATAGCCATCAAATCACAACCCTTGTCAAATTTTATTACTGAGATTACACCAGCAGAGGAGAAAACCAATGAGCTTTCCACACCTCAGATATCGAGCTTGGACATGCAAAGTAATTTGATGCTCTATGAGGACTATCAAACGCACTAGACGCTAGGTGAGGACTCCCAAGCGCCCAAACCAAGCGTCCAGGCCATCCCATGTGCCCAGGCACCCAGATGTCCATGCCTAGAGCCTAGGCATCCAAGCTTGATGCCTGGGCAACCCCAGACGCCTAGGAGCCCAGGCACTCCAACCTAGCACCCAGGCACCCCGACCTACTCCCACAACGATTTCTGAGCCCTCTTCTCTACCCTTCTGGAACCTTTATGTGGATGGATCCTCGACTAGTGAAGGAGGTGGAGTAGGCTTAATCCTGATCAGCCCCGAATATACTCCCATCAAGTATATTGTCAAGCTCGACTTCATCACCTCCAACAATGCGACAGAATATGAGGCACTTCAATCTGGTATAAGACTGACAATGGAGATGGAAGCCCAACACCTCAACACTTATAGCGATTCTCAACTGATAGTCAACCAAGTGAAGGGTGAGTTTGAGGCAAAAGAACCAAGAATGCTGGAGTACCTTGCCATGGTGAAAGCCTTGCTCGCCAAGTTCCAATACTTCTAAATATACCACATCCCGTGGGAGGACAACATGGTTGCAGATACACTAGCCAGGCTCACCTCATCCTCAGAAGCTTTACTAGGGCCAACATTCATTGGTCACCAGTTTGAAGCAAGCAAGTTAGACGTAGAAGCCACAAACGTCAACTGTGCGTCTGCCGAGTCAAACTAGATGACCCCGATAAGGGTATAACTCCAGGAGGGTGTATTGCCAAATGATCACCTCGAGGCCATAAGGAGCTCAAACAAGGCTACTTCTGGCCTAGCATGATGAAGGATGCCCAAGAATTTGCCAAGAAGTGCGACAAATGTCAACGCTTCACCACTGTGTCCAGACAGCCACCAGAGGAATTCACGGTCATCAATATTCTGTGGCCCTTCTCCAAATGGGGTATCGATATCCTGGGCCCCCTACCTCTCAATAAAGGACAGTACAAGTTCGTGGTGGAAGCGGTGGACTACTTCACTAAATGGGTGGAGACCGAACCCTTAGCAAAGATAACATACGCAAAGGTGAAAGATTTTATCTGAAAAAACCTACTCTGTCACTTTGGGATACCCCACGCCATGGTCAGCGACAACGCCAAGAAGTTCAACAACAAGCTCCTGAACTCCTTCTGCTCCTACCTTAAAATAAAGTAGCCTCATTCCAACCCAGCACACCTGCAGGCAAACGGACAAGCGGAAGTCATGGTGAGAATGGTGCTGTGCAACCTAAAGACAAGACTTGAAAAGGCAAAGGGTCTTTAGGTTGATGAGCTCCCAGGTGTATTAGGGCCTACCGAACCATGCCAAGAGCTCCAATTGGAGAAACCCCTTTTTTCCTCGCCTTCGAAACTAAGGCTGTCATCCCTGTGCAGATAGGAGTGCATTCTCTAAGAGTCCAACATCACGACCCCATCATCAACAAGGAAGGACTCCAAATCAACCTCGACTTGATAAATGATGCAAGGGAGATGGTTGTGGTCTACAACGTGGAGTACAAGTGTCACATAGCAAAGTACTACAACTCGAGGGTGAAGCCTCATTCCTTCCAACTAGGAGACTTGGTCATCAAGAAAGTGATCCTCGCCACAAAGGATTCACAAGAAGGAAAGATGGGACCAAAATGGGTGGGACTCTACCTCATAACAGAAGTGGTGAGACCAGACACCTACAAGATCTAGAATTTCAAGGGGAAGGTCTTACCCTATCCATGGAATGCTGAGCACTTGAAGAGGTACTATTAGTGACACCTTAAGAGAGTATAAAAATTGGGGACTTGGATTTATTTTTTGTACTTTTTTGTGGGGCTATTATAGCTTTACATATGTAGTGAATGAATAAAGCTTTCTGGATTTACTTCAAAAAATCTTTGCATTTTTGTATTCAACTTTAAAGGAGCATCAGTGGCAAAAATCACTTTTACAAAAGTAAGGCTACAAAATGCTTTCCTAAAAAAAAAAAAAAAAAATCAAAAGTCTCTAGCACTCTAATTACTCTCATGGTCGTCATCCTCCTCCTCATCATCACCCTCGGCATCGTCAGAGCCTCCATCACTATTATCAAGCACCTCAGTTGGCAAGAAGCCTGAGATATCAATATCAGGAAAAGCAGCAAAAATCTTTCCCCGGAGCTCCTCTAGGTCAATGAAAGCATCTGCAAGGCCATTCTCTAGGTCCACCTCAGCCCGAGAAGCTCTCTCTTGAGTAGCCTTCACCTCTGCCTCTGCTGTAGCCTCTCTGAGCATGACCCTCTTACGGGCCTCCACAAGCTTAGCCTCTCTAAGCACGTCCCTCTCATGGGTCACCAAAAGCTTAAACTCAAGCTTAGTTGCCCTCTCATGGGCCTTCGCAAGCTAAGCCTCGAGCTTGGCCGCCCTCCCATGGGTCGCCGAAAGCTTAGTCTCAAGACCAGTCGCCACAAGGTCAGCATCAGAAGCCCTACCAACAGCGTCAAGCTTGGCAATCCTCCCCTAAGCAACAAGAAGCTCATTTTGTATGACTTTATGACTGTGTTTTAGCTGATGATAAAGGAGGGTCCTTGAAAATAAACACATAGATGTGGTTGAGGCCTGAAGAAAAACAAAAGGCAAAAGAATGTCAGAAACTTATGGAAGGAAGGGAGAAAGGGAAGATAACAAACCCTTACCTGAGCCCAGCCTTCTAGAAAAGAGTTAAGAATTCCCTTGCTGCCCAAGGCACTGATCTCATTCACATCATTGGGAAACACAAAACTCCCAAGTCGATCCCTAATGACTTGCGCATTACCCAACATGGAGCTAATCTAAGAAGGTGGCCTAGTAGAAGTCCCCATAGGAGGAGTGAATGAGCGGGGGGTAGAAGGTGTGGCCAACAAGCGGGACTCTAGAGTAGGAGATGCAACTGAGGGAGTCTCCAACTAAGGAGGCACCACTAGAAGGGTCACTCGAGGAGAGCTCACCTCAGGTGGCACCATTGAAGAAGTCACTTAGGAGACATCGCCCGTCCTCGCCACCTTGGAAGGAGAAGGACTCCTACCGAAAAGGCAGGACCCAATCACCTCCCTATCTACTGTTGCAAAGAAAATAAAGTGTTACCAAGATGAAAAACATCAAGTAAATAAGGAAGGTACAAAAGAATCAACTCACCCTTCCTCTTCAAAGAGGAGCCACCGGACTTTAAGGTAGCACGAATTTCAGGAGCGCTTTTGGTCCCATCATCTTTAGACAAAAGGACTCCAATGTCTTTTTCAGGATAAGCCCTCACCGCCTGCAGCTTCCACTCTTGGTCCCCGGAGAGCACAGAGGAATCTGTAGGAGGAATGATAAGTACAAAAAATAAAGTAAAGGAGAGAAAGCAAGTGTAAGGCATACCAAGTTTCTTAGGGGCACCCCATCCTCTTGGTACCAAAGCCCTATTGACCTCTGCAGCCCACTCTCCGCCGACAAATATAAAGCCAGATTTCTAACTATGACAGTTGGACCTCAGTCCAGTGATCAGCTTTGTCTCTCGTGGAAAAATAATACCAACATCGATTGGGAGCACGGGTCTTGCTCAAAGTATAAGCTCCATGAAACTCCACGGGAGAAGCATCGTCATGGTGCACCTTCCTCCACGACACCAGAAACCACAGCAAAACCCTCCAACCACTGAGTGACAATTGCCCTGGGGTGAGTGAAAAATAATAGAGAATACGACAAATAGAAGGAGACATGGGAAACCCGAGCCCAACCTCAAACATCTCCTCGTAGATGGAAATGTCCCTATAAGAGTCATCAGAGGTGGGCTCACCCCTTTCAACTCAATGACATAGTACCATTAGGGGAATATCATAAACATAAACAATCCTCAGAATCTCATCATCAGTATTAAGTATATTAGAAATGGTATTTACTTTGGACACGTCATCGTCAAAAGCTACCTTGCTTTGGTGTTTTTCCTTGCGAGGATGCGAAGTCTTGCCTGAGCCATTCTGAGGGAGGCCTCAAGAAACCGAGGCTCCCAAGGCGTCTAGGGTAGCCCCTTGCTCCCCCAAAGCCCCAACCTCACCAAAACTCCTCAAACTAGCGCCCAAGGGGGCGCCTTTATGCTCGCCTAACGAGCTACCCTGTGTGCCTGCACCACCATCAGCGCCTAGCCTAGGTGCCACAATGCCCAAAACTCCAACATAAATGCCCAAGACAGCCAACTTTCCTAATTGGGGTGGCTCACCCAGCTGATCCCACGTAACAAAGGCGCCACTCTTGCTCCTCACGCTTGCTACCTATTCGCCAACCTCATGGGAAGCTCACCCATCACAAACCCGAGCGGATGCTTGACCATCGCGGACTGCTCACCCTTCGTAGACTACGGGGGTTGCTCGCCCATCACAGGCCACACGGGTTGCTCATCCCCCACCTGATTGGGTAGCCTACCCATCATTTAATACTCCTCGACTGACGCTAAGCAGCACCCGAACATTCCCCTCCATCACCTAGGAGCTCGCATCTCTAACTAAAACAGTGGGCTCGCCCATTCTTGGTTCCCCCACCTCGGACAGTCCCATGGGCGCACGAATGATATCGGCAGAGGGCGGTTGCGCACTGGTGCTTAGCTCCTCCCCTTCCCCGAGAGCCATTCCAATTTCTCCAGGCTCTGCACCAAGGTTACCAAACTCTTTTCCCTCAATTGACATTGCTTTGAATGTTGGGTTCAAGAATCACACCCCTTTGTCCTTGGACAATTTCAAGAAGAATTCACCTTCACACTCTCAAGTTTCTACGAAGTGGGTGGAGTTTGGGCTCTCAAGGGTTTCAAGGAGAAGTTTAATCCCAAAGTGAATGAAATGGGCAAGAATGAAGAGAAAGTTTCTATTTATACCTAGGGTTTCTTGAAATCAAGGAAAGAGCATAAAACCCCTAATTTATAGCTTAGGGCTCTTCAAGAATGCAAAAGGGGGAGTGAAAGAAGAAGTTTATATAGCTAATGGAGTCCCACTAGCAAGAGGAGCCTACTAAAAGGGAGGAAATCAACGATCAAAAGGATTTTTCAAAAAATTCAGATTTAAAAAGGGTTGTATGTTATTTTCACTGTAACCTTTGCTCCATAACTCCAAACGGGACTTATTATATATCAAATCAAAGCTCTCAACGAGATCTACAAAACTCACTGCCTTTGGCATTGAATGGTGATGTGAAAATTCCAAAAGGGGGCCAAAAGCACATTTTTTGGTCGCCCGAAGTTTTTCCAGTTACACCGGATAGTCAAAAATTCAAATTCAAACTGAATGCCTTACTTTCCAAGTTCTTTTGGATGCAAGGCATTGGAGGGAAAATGATGGATCAGGCCCAATCAATGTGGAAAGCCCAAACTAATAAAGACCCAACAAGCTCAATGTGGGCCAAAGCCCTGTCAAGTTCATCGGGGAGCTACGTCACCAAGGGAGCATCCAAAGGCCTCACCCTCACCGCCTTGGAAACCGAATCTCAAGCACCATAACTGCCTTGTTCATTGAGAAAAGGTCATCAAACTATTTAATTACTATTAAGTCGCCTCAATCCGTTATGACTATTAAGTCGCCCTAATCCGTTATGACTGCTAGACTAGTTATTCAATTACTATGCGCTATGAAACGACTATAAATTGTAAGCCCCACTAACACTTGGGGGGTATCAAACTTATTCGAGATAATTCTCTCATCCTCTCTTAAAGCTTGTAACCTTTTGCTCTCCCACTACACTTGAGTTAATAAAATCCCGAAGACCCTTGCCATTTCAAGTGGACGTAGGTCACCTTGACCAAACTACTATAAACTTGGTATTCGCTCTCTCTCTACTTTACTGTATTTTATACTACTTAATTGATAGGTGGTGTGCAAACTAATTTGTGCATCATCAGTGACCTTCGACAATGGACATGCTACACAAGATCGGAGAAGGGCAGCAGCTTGGTAGTCACTCTCGAATGAAATGTAAAGTTGTTGTTTTTCACATCAATTCTATTTGTTCCTATTTTTATTACATCTATGGTAATTATGATTCTAGTTTGGAGGATATTAACATCATATAATTGTATGCTTGATGGCTAAGAACCTCAATCCCTATAAATAAATGAAGTTAAATTTATACTCTGTCATGCCTCGTGATGTTGCGTTTCATAATGTTGTGCTACATACATCAAGTTCTCACCATAGTATTTTCATGTGCAAGTAAATAATAGTGTATCATTTCTTCAGACTCATGATATATTTTATTATGCAAACAAGTTGTATTATATACTATATAGTGTATACTCAAGTTGTTTAATTTGCGGCTTCACAGGGCAAGAAACTACCAAGGTTTTAGATCGGAGTTTCCTTTGTCTAGCAACTTTAGTCACTTCATAGGGCAAGAAACTGCCAATGTTGCCATCCTTTTAATTTATTTTCACTCTTGAAAATTTTGTAGTTCTGGCTTATTTGGAATTTGTATTTAAGAATGGTCATGGAATTTGATTCAGTACCTTTTTTTGGGGGGAATTTGGAAGTCGGTACAATTGTTTAGACTTATTTGGGCAAAAGTACAACTCAAAAACTTATTTGGGGTAAAGTGCATATTTTTTTAAAATGCCACTATTGTCATTGGTAAACAGCAGATGTATGGAAACCTATCGTCTTCCATCCGTTTTTTTTTTTTGGCTACAATCTAGTAATGGGAGGTAAAATAGGGGGTTTATCTATCAAAATCCTTCTTCTTTGCCATATGGATTCTATGTCCATGGGAATGCCAAAATTGTGACTATTCATTGTCCACAAAAAAAAAAGAGGATTATGATAGTTACTATTCATCTAGCTGTTCATCGTCATCTACGGTCCAGTAACTGTTTATCGTCTCTGGCAACTTCTTCACAGGAAATTGCAGGTGACACTCATGTTTCATTTTTTTGTCATTCATTAATTTTTTTTTTCACAATTTGTGTTGTTTGATTTTGAAAAAAAAACAAAAAAATAAAACCCTATTTTGGTGAAATGATAGTAACAAACTGCAGGTTTGTAATTAACGATTGAGTAACCTAATTACAAAAGTTAAAGTATTTGCAGATGAAAAAACACTTTGAAACAAGAATTTTTTGATTAAAAATAGGAACGTAATTGTTTTAAGCAAGTATTTGTGATCTCAAATTACAAACAGTTAATATTCAAAAATTAATGGTTGAAATTGTATTGACCTTTCAATTCAGTTTCAACCAAGTCTGTGTGGCAGGGCCAAACTCAGCAATGACCTTTCAATTGCTCGTGATTTGAGGTCTTATGATGGGATCATATAAGGACTATTTTGACTGGTTTTAGAACTTTTGAGGGGAATCAATGCGCTACTGCCTTCCAAATTTGGGAGTGAACCAATTTGCTGATTTGGTTGTTCTTGATGAGCCACCTGACCATATTATTCATCTGTTGAGGGCAGACATGTCCAATACTTGTTTTATTACGGAACCCAGTTAGTTGTGGTACCCTCCACAACATAAAAAAAAAAAAAAAAAAACTTTTGAGGTGATATTTTGAGATAGTGTGCTTCATTGTTCCATTTTGAGACAACCAAACCATTCAAACATTCATGGGACGAATGAAAGAAAGAAAGGGAAAAAAAAAGAACTTTGAACTTTGTTTTGTACTTCCTTCTGATAGATATTGTGCATGTTCCTGTTAAAAATAGCCCCAACAAACTACACAATATATTCTTCATCATGCCATGGCTATGACTTACTCTATTTTAAAGATGAAATTTTTTTGATTAAAAATAGTTACGTAACTATTTTTAAGTAACTATTTGTCATCACAAATTACAAACAATTAATATTCAAAAATTAATGGTTGAAACTGTATAGAGTAACTATTTTGTGATTTTAAGTATTCCAATCTTATATATGTTATTGGTAACTGTATTGAGTATCCATTGAGGAGCTGTGTTGAGTTTATATTACTAAATGGTTGTAACTGTATTGAGTATCTATTGAGACAAATGGTATGTTACATGTATAAATTCATGATATGAAACTTAGTTATAGCCTACAGTGATTCGTAACCATTACTTGTGTCCCTAAAAATAGTTACTATGTGCAATTGAGTTAAAATGCTCCTAAAAATTTAGGTCAATCCCATTCTAGTGAGTTAAATAGTTACCAATGTGTGGACTAGTGGTTATGTTAATATAGATACACCATATATTACTGTATGATACCTTAACATAGTTGATGCATTAAACAGGTTATGGTGAAGAAACAATCTTAAAAAAAAATGACCTGCTATAAGGTGTAGCAAAGAAATTCCACATCAGAAGTCACAAGCAACAAAGACAAATGTTGATATAAACGATAATCAAAGTGAATTATACATCATTGGTGCAAGGTACAAGCCTCAATATAGATCAAATATGCTTGTCATTATTAGGGCAATTGAAGAACTTCAATTAAATGAGTCTCACAAGATAGCGTTGAAAAAGACTCCGTTTTTGTTGCTTTTTGAATGTATCATTGACCAAAATATGGAGAAAACACGGTGCCGTAAAAGTGACAGCTGCATTCTTGAAATACTATTATGTTTCAATTCTGATACTTCAAGATTCAATATCGAAAGCAAAAAACTGAGGTTGCGTCCTAGTGATGTGACTCTAATATTTGAGATACTAGATGGGTGTGAAAAGATTGATTGTACAATACATGGAAAATCGTTTACACCCTTTACTGAACGCTGGTTCAAAAAGGATCGGAGGTTGACAACAACATTGATAAGAAGTAAGCTAAAACAAGCATCCAAAGTGGACAGTGAGACTAGTTATGATGACTTGGCTAGATTATTATGTATTTATCTATTGGCAACACTATTTTTCCCAGTAACGGGAAACACAATGAATTGGGGTTTGTACCATAAATTGAAAATTTGGATGCATGTAGAAAATACAATTGGTTCGAAGCTATAATTGATACTCTGCTTTCATCCTTAAAGAAGAAGAGGAAACGCCGACGGCTATTAATAGATGCGTCCTCTTAATACCGGTTAGTGTTTTAATAAAAGTAATATGTTAATTTGAGAATTGAAATTACTTTGCTATAACCCAATATGATCTAATTATCATGATATTGTATGTTGCATTACTAGTAGTGTGAACACACCTCCATGATAACTCCCAACACTGAAAGGGCATTTCCTTGGTTCCTGAAATGGAACTTACCAAGTCTGAATAGGGCAATCAAACAAAATATTTGGAAAACATCATGGAAAATGATGTAAGTCTCAATTCATATATTGTAATCCCTATAACTTGTAACTGTTTTGACAAAGGTTACTATGTCACAGTTTGTTAATTAAATTTATTTTATCCTCAGATTATGGAACAAAGATTGAAGAGAACTAAGGAAGAAAGGATTTTTATCTCATCAAAGAAGAATGCAAAAAAAAAAGCGAAAAAAGCAATGGAGAAGGAGTTAGATGACAATGAACAACTTGACACAGAAGAAAATGGTGTTGGCAAGCCATCAAGTGGTGATTATGAATGGTCAAATGAAATCAGACAATTGGCTGACTTAGTTGAAGTGAATGTTACCCAACCAACAGAAAGGCAATCAAGAGAACATGATGTTTGGAATGACAGTGAAAAGGACAACATTATAAGAGAAAGAGATGAAACTCAAAGGATTGTTTCTGAGTTGATGATAAAGGATAAATTCAACCAAGAAAAGATTGTCGAGTTGTCCAATGAGAATGAAGCGTTGAAAAGACGCGTGCAAAACACTGTTGACATGGGGCATCACAAGGTATATATAAAATTAAATGTTATATTGTCTTTTCTTTGTTTAATATTCATACCTTTTCTTGTTGTAACTCTATGGGAATTTGTTGCATAGTTTTGTGATCCCTGTTGTGTGTAACTATATTATACCTGATTGGCATAATTGTTTCTGTATAGTTAGTAACCTATTAGGTGCATCTATTTGGTACTTATGGTTGTGTAACTATTTCAGCACTGTGTTGTGTAATTGTTTTTGGTTTAACATGTTAACTATATGGTTCAACACTTTTGGTATCTGTTGGATGAAAGTTTTTTTTTTTTTTTCTAGATAGTAAACTATGTGGTGCAATCCTTTTGGTACATATTTGATTAACTGTATGTTATTCTTGATGGTTTGTTTTGGGGTAACTCTTGTACTATCTAATATGTTGTAATTTTATGGTGTAACTGTTTTGTATGTAACTTTGTGATGTAACTGTATTTGGTAATTGTTTACAATATTGGTTAACTAGGATTTTCATGATGATTTCATGCACCAAGCTGAAGTGTAACGGGACATTCCATCCGATTATAATGTTCACACATCACAAATGACCGATTCTATGTCGCAAATAGTTGATAGAGACACAAAAATCGTGCAACTTGAGACATTGGTTCATACAATGCGTATTGAAAAACACGCAATTGAGGCCGAAAATGTGACATTAAAAGAGAATGTCAAAATATTAGAAGCTGGAAATGCAGAATTAGTAGATAAAATAAGTGAGTTGACAGTTCACAACATCACTCAAAATTTGCACACCACCAAGCCTAATGACAGTGCAGATATTGGTCAAACGTCAATGGTCCAAAAGCTGAAGACTAAGGAGAGGAAGATAAAAAGATATGAGGATTACGAGTATAGCAATAAGAAAAGGGACAAGGGACACATTGAGAATTCACATTCAATTATCACCCTTGCGGATGAAGCAGAAAAGATTAGTGCAACGAAAGAAAAAGAGAAACACGATAAGGAAATTGCAACGTTATGGAAGATTTGTCAGACATCGAATCTGTCTATCTATGATCAATTAAAAAAAATCAATGATACAAAAGGACCTATATACGTATATTATATATTCCAACATTTACGTATTATGATTATGCTATAGTTATTTCGTTAAAATCCGTGGATTTACTCACTGTACTTTTATACAAATTATGAACTTACCTTATATGATTGTGCTCTGACCATGTACGACACCCATTTGGTCTGGTGTTTCAATTGGAAGCTACATAAATGTTAAAGACGCATTGAAACTGATGGGAGGATGTAAACTGTACAATAGTGTACATATTACACTTAAATATTTTTTTGTCCACATCACAGTATTGTACGACTTAAAATATTTTCCTATAATCTGTTAGATAGCACCAAGTATAATTTGCATCTTGTATCGAATTTAAACAATTTAATATCTAATTCGTTTGCATCTATTATGTGTGACTGTTTCCTATTTTTTTAATTTGTTCATGTTTCAACATTGGTCTGTATGTGTAATTGTTAAGTCCACATATGTTGCATTTGAAAAACCTTACTCACTCTGTTTTGGATGTCGTTTTATACACTGTAACAGATCATAGATTGCCGGGGAGATATGCTGCATGAACTTGATGCAAACAACGAGCAGTCAACATATAAAAAACGTTGCTTCTTCTTCAACAGTCTATGTTGGGTACATTAAAATTTATTCAAATATTTTTTTTTATTTCAGTATCGTTATATTTCATTTTAATTGTCCATAAAATGGAATATTTGTAGATGTTCGTTACAAAAAAATATGGATTTATGCAAAGACCAAATTGACAAAAACCTCACATTTTTGGGAAGAGATCGTCAATTTCTTGTATTTCCCATGAATTACTATGGTCAAAACAACCTTGTGGAACCTTGGCATTGGATAGTCTTAGTGTTGGATATTTACGTTGGATCTTGGACACACTACAATTCTATGAAACCACAAAAAGTGAGGAGGGACGTGTGGCTGGAGGATGCAAGAATATTGGTAAAAAAAACAACTAATACCCATTTTTTAAAAATTTTGCAATATCATATCCATCACTTACATCTATCATTGAAAAAATGCAGAAAGATTATGTTGAACAAAAAATTAGTGAAATGCAAGCGGTTGATGGAATTGACATTGACCCCTCGGACAATGTTCTTCCAATGACATCGTATGTAAAAAGTTCACAACAAGGGGCAAATTCGTGCATATTACTTTATAACTTTAATTCATACAAATTCAAAGAAATGGTAGTAACAAAACCTATATTGTAGGTTCGATTGTCGACTATTCGTTTGCTACATAATGAGACAGCTTGCAAAGGACGAAGACATACAAGAAAAGTTGGCAGTTGCACAAGTGAAAACATTTTTGACAGAAACGATGGAAATGTTCTTAAATCATTCCAATTCTTGGACACTAAATGATTTCCACGAAATGATGAAATTGAAGAAAATATATGAATAGTCATATTTGAGATGTTGTTGTATTTTTTGGGAATCATTAAATGAACACTTTGTATGGTGTATGTAATGGATATTGTTTATCATATGGAATTTCAAATCATATGATAAACATCGGTTGCCTCAAATGCTTTCCAGTATTTTGTGAACCTATTCATGATGAAATCTTAACTACTTTGCACTAATTGTTTGATGTAACATGTTTAGAGTTGCTTCTGTAATTTGGAAGCAGGCTACTTGTCCTAGTGCAAGGCTTCTAGGTTGGAAGATATATAAAAATGTTGTGTTAGTTGGTCCAAATTTTCAAAGGATTGGGGTGATGCTAGCAAGTAAATGTGTATTATGTGGCCATGCAGTGGAATCTATAGAGCATGTGTTTATTCAGTGTGATTATTTTGTTGTTATTTGGAGGAAATTAGTTGTCTTATGTGGGTTCCAGGCAGTGAGGGATGGCTTCTCCACAGACTTCTCTCATGATCTCAAGCTTCCTTTGTGAGCCAAAATGCTGATGCTTTAGGATAAACAAGGGCTGTAGAAGTTGACGAAAGAAAAATGATGCAGGTTGATCGTTGTTTTTTTTCTTTCTCTGTTGATTGGATTGGGAATAAGGCAGGGTTTGTCTGCCTTTTCTTTCATTGTAATTATTTTTTTGAGCAATGAAATAAAGTGTTGATTAGTTGTAAAAAAAAAATGATGTGACTCTTTCATGTGATCTATTGTTTTAAGCAGTTTGGAGAATATGTTTGGTGTAACCATTTGGCACTACTGTTTGTTTGGCAATATTGTTTCATGTAATTGTTTGGTGTAACATGTATATAAAGTTACTGTTAATTATATAGATTTGGTGTAACTTTTTCCAGTTTTGCTTTTAGTCATTAAAATGACATTAAGAAAGTTTTAAAAGTACAATTAACTAGTTTCCCATATTATTATTATTCCCTTCACCCCAATTGTATAAAACAAAAATTATGGATATATTCATGTTTTGCTACAATGTTCAGTTATCCCCAAAAAATTACTCATCATACAGAAAGTTGCACCCATATTATAACCTCCATATTAATATATCCATAAAAGAACGACTACAAAATAAAACAACAACTGAAAAAAAAAATTCAAATAACAAATTTATTAATTAAAAATAATAATCCAATCACAAGGGTTTTTTACAAGTTTTCTTGTTGTGACTACCTAACCGTCCACGACGACCAAATCGAATTCGTCTAATAAGTTCTCCCATTGACCTAATTCTACATTTTTTTGGTCGGCCCGACTGCTTCTTTGTTGATTGTGGCAAAATCTCAACTTCATCAACATTGAAGTCCGAAGGACCAATAGTCGGGATTGGGAGTATAGATTGAGCGTATGATTTCTTATATGTACTAACATGATAATAATAATCAACAAACTCGTTCATATTTCTCTCACTCTTATGTATTGCCGCTGTTGTATGAGAACAAGGGAACCCATTAATCTGTCATTAAAAGCATGAACACATGTCATTCTGAATGTCGACTAAAATAGAAGGATTTGAATTAACTTTATACACATCATTGTTCGAAACACTAGCAGACCAAGACCTGCTTTTGGCAAATACAACTTGTAATCTTGAATCCATCTCATGACATAAATTTTCATTGCATGTACACGCAATGTTCATCCTAGCACCCATTTGATTCATAATTTGACACCTGATAATGTCAATCATGCTCATAATGGGTAAATTTTGTGTCTTCATTATCCACGAATTGAATGAATCCACTGCATTAGAGTTCATCTCACCGTAACGTCTACCTCTAAAGTATGCATTTGCCCAATGCTCGTATGGAAGCTTATCCAAAAAATGTTCGACAATGTATCCACCCTCACATTAGAAAGCTTCAATTTTTTGGGTAACCAGTGAAATGGTGGGGGCATAAGCAAGCTCACGCAACAACACCACCATATGCTCCTTAAATCCATTTGAATACCAACTACCACTGAACTTGTCCCTCAAGTTCACCTTCAAGTTCTGCAAACAGAAAGCATGGTGACACCTTGGAAAAATATTTGGCATGGCTTCCAACAAACCAACATTACCATCAGAGACATATGTAATTTCTCTATTCGGATCCAAAATCTCTAACAGTTGTTGTAAGAACCATAACCAATTTGCCTCATAACCAATTTGCCTCATTTTCTGAGTCAACAATCACAAATGATAGTGGGTATAATCCTTAAACACAAAGGTAAATGTATATAGTTAAGTAAAATATTAAAATAATAGCCTACAGATTCACATCATAACAACAATATACAACAACCTGTTATATTAAAATAGTTACAATAAACACATACAGTTACACTACTTAAGTATCACATAATATAGACATTATACAGTTACAATATACAGTTAACAAAAAAAAATTGCATAAACACCATTTTTTATTAAGCATAAAAATGAAAATACAAAACACATCTACAGTAACTATGAAAAATCAAACACTAAGAAAAAGTAAAATGACCAAATACGACAAATAAAATACAAAATCAAGACGCACATAAAAAAAGAAGTTAAAAGACTTATACCCTGATTATCATCCTTCCCAATTGGCGAAAGAATGCTTCCTTTGTACTTTCCTTTAATGAATGTCTCATCAATGAATAAAATTAGACGACAATAATTGAAACCTTCAATTCAGCCTTGAAGTACACAAATAATCTATGGAAGCGGTTAGTCTCATCATCACAATGCAAAACTATATGGCTTCCAGGGTTTGTATTATTCGCAGCATCCATTTACCAATGTAATTGTTTGTACGACAAAATATAATCCCTAGAAAGCATACCCTTTACTTTTTCCACTCCCATCCATGCTTGATGATAAGATATGTCAAGACCATAAGATGTAAGAAAATCACTAAACACGTCGACTGGACGTCTGGTCACGGACATTATCAACAATCAAATTTGCAATCATATTTCAAGACAATCTCTTGTTCTTTGTGGTTCGCAATGCTACTCCACAGGTGTCTTCATTATTCATTTTTCGTATGTAAAAGAAACCATTAAGATTCTGAATAGTATCATTGACATGCCAACCACACCCTTTATCATACTTCGACTCGCACTCAGCAATAACCCTATCCCTACAATTCCTCACATAATTAAACGTGAATCCAACCTCGATTGAGTATTTGCACAGAGCTTTCTGGAAATGTGTGACGCCACCTTCAAACTTTTGGCTTACATGTCTTATTTCATTTGACCACCCAGCTGTCAACAATACTTTTTTCGTATGTGAGCAAAAGCGAGGGAGTAAATCATCATCAGACTCAACACCATCATCGCAAATATGAACATCTTCAAGCAAATTATCATCAACCACCACATGTGACTCTTTATCTTGCCCAGTTACCATGACCTCAACATGATTGACATTTATCAAACGCATTATATCAAACATATTACACAAGTCCCCATCATTTTGCAAACAACATTTTACAGACAAATTCCCCAATTCCTCCCCTTTTTCGCAAAGCCTACCATAAATGAAATCAAATGTTGCACGAACAGAACATTTGATAATAAAGGTGTCAACATCATATTTGTATACACGCAACACTATTCCCTCCATTCCTGATTAAGACATTAAAAAAATGAATGACATTGTATCAATTCAAAATGAAAAGAATAACAGTTATACAAAACAGTTACGTAAAAACATTAATACAAATGACTAAATTAATTAGTCACATACTGGGAGAAAAACATAAAACAAAAAATAGTTACAATATACAGGATCTGCCAAAATAGATATTGGGTAAAAAATTGCATATAAGAGCAATTACACTAAGACGTAACTCTGATTAAAAAACAGTTACACCCATTAAAAATCAAAACATTTTTCTTTTTCCGTTCATCCCAACAACGAACAACATAAAACAATCTTTGCTTCATAATCTGAGGATAAAATAAATTAATTAACAAACAGTGACATAGTAACCTTTTTTTGAAAATGTACATTAATGTCTATACGAAAAAATAGTTATACCCATTAAAAAACAGTTATACCCATTAAAACCAAAGCAATTTTTTTTCCCTTCATTCCAACAACGAACAAACATGAAACAAAATTGAACATAGGAATTTTCCAAAAAAAATGATTGAATAAAAGAAGAAATATAATTATTATGTCTGTACGAAAAAATAGTTACACCCAGTAAAACTAAAGCAGTTTTTTTTTCCCTTCATTCCAACAACGAACAAACATAAAAAAAAAATCGAATATAGGAATTTCCCAAACAAAAATGACCAAATAAAAGAAGAAATATAATTATTAAAAACTTACCTTCAAGCCGATGACGGTGATTGATATTTGCAATTCCTTTTTTTCGAAGAAATCCTCCACCGAAGAAGTAAATCGGCCGTTGAAGAAGACTCTTGCAGAGATCAGTTGAACACAGACGTTTGAAGACTCTTATTGCAGAGATCAGTTGAACACAAATGTTTACTGCATATATCCCACAAAAACTGCTCATTCAAAATTCAAAAATTAAAGATAACAAATATGTAATTTTTACATATTACATATTTGTTTCCTCAAATAACTGTCAATGATGACTGCATAAATTAAGGAAAGGTGTTTAGGTAAAAAGGATTTAATTCATTTGAATTTTGTACCTAAATACAAAAAAGTTTTATAAAAATTGTACTTAATAGAATAAACAACTTATCCATACATTTTTGCTCAAATAAGTCTAAAAAATTGTACTCACACCCAAAAAATCCTGTTTTTTTTTTAATAGAAGGAATACATGCAACATCATACTGTAGAAACAAGAGCCCAGAAAACCAATAAGCCCAAGTCCACGCATCACCCCCAAAAAGGCCTAACTTTTGGAGGAGTGGATGCAAGCTTATCAAACAACCTGACACCTTTTGTTAAATGTTTTTGTTATATAATAACTACTTATACCCTCACTCCCCGAATATATGCATGCATTTCTATTAATTTGATAATTCAAAACTGATTAATTGTTGAACCGCTTAATTAGCTTGTAATCGAGGGCCTACTGTTTTCTAGCTAGAATTTCATAACCACAATTTTACTTTCATTGAAATTATCCCTGATGGGACTCTTCTAAAATGCCCTATGATGAAGACACGTGTCCTCGGGGTTTGTCAAAACACTGTTGCTTGGACCAAACGCCATCGGCGCACGAATATCCTCGCCCCCGAGGTACCTCATACAGGACATGCGTTCAGCATATTGCACAAACAACACGTGTCCTCCGTCACCCATGAACCTCGGTCGCATACCCCCCTCGGTCCCCGAGATGAACCTTTCCTCGGTGCCGAGGGTTGCTCCATCCTGGGCGTTTCCTCTACTCCGAGATAAGCTATTGACATATAGGTTACTAGCCCAGACTAATCTAGGCCGCTCATCATGACCTCGTCTTACACAAGTAATGTCAGAACATACCGGAATACAGTAATCACAGCCGATAAGGGATGGACGTGTGGCAAATGATGTCACATCAAAGACAGACAAACTGCACGCCGTTACTGACACATGGCTTGGGAAAGCAAACAATTAATTGCACCCTTCTGTTGACGAGACCGCATTCAATGCGGTAAGGTTCGGATATGAAAGGCAATAAATGCTCCTATTATAGAGCATTTATTGCATCCTTCCCGAAAGGAGCATATTGTACCGTCGGCATGCCGACGACTCAGCATTGATTGCTCGGGACCCCGAGCAGTCAATTAGAGAAGACATTCCTCATCAAATCAATACACACGCTACCTGTGCCTGATGATCACCTACTGACCACACTGACGGCAATCATGAGCTTTTAAGGTATAAATACTCCTCCCAAAAGGCAAAGGAGGGGGGCAATGACAAACCCTCTACTACAATACATTATTCTCAAGTGCTTTCTTCTTCCTCTCTCTCACTCAAAGACTGACTAGACCATCGGAGGGGATACGCCGGAAAACACTCCGGCGCCCTTCTAACTTCTTTTTCTTTGTTCCAGGGACCCTTTTTATCCTTACAGGACCGTCACGCCTTTCTCAGGGCCTCGAGTTCACCAGGGGAGAGATCTGTTCCCATTTTTTATATTGTGCAGGATCGTGCCCCCACAATCTGGCGCCGTCTGTGGGAAACGACTGGTTTTCCTAGTTTTCTCTCTATAAAGAACAGTGACCATGGTGAACACTCGACAAAGAGGGAAAGGACCCCACCAAAGGAGTCTCGAGTTACAAGCTCCCTGTCATCACGGGGGGAGGGATCACACTAACACAAATAAAAGTGCCTCTACTCGGTCAAGAGGGGTTACCCCTCAGACCAGTATGGGGATCAGGTTAGGGGGATCAGCCCCCTTGGCTCGTCAGCTGGCGGAGGTGATTGAAAAAAAATTTGGCGATAGACTACGTCAGCTAGAGAAGGACAATGTAAACGTCCTTAGCCGGCTCGACGAGTTTGCCGCCTCAGGCGGAGGTTCGAGGGATTCATTCCTTTCCCGTGGACTTCCCGCCCGTGAGGCGGAAACGAAGGATCTAAGGAACCGTCTGGACCACAAAGCAGAAAGCTCTAGGGCCCCAAAATGACCCAGAGCCGGCGAACATCATTATGACAACCAGTCCAGGAGAGCGAGGCCATTGGCCCTGGACGACCTCCGACGAGGTTTGTCTAGACAGAGGAAGGGAGATGAATCCGAGGAGAACTCGACCTAATCCACACGACGCCCGGGAAATGAGGGGCTTACCAATGAACCCAGGGACTTCGGGAGGAATCCCGTCAGGGAAGAAGTCGATCTCAGAGCCCGATTAAACTCCAGAAGAAAGGGTAAGACTGTCCTGGACGAGGCCGAGGACGAAGTCATGCAAACACCCTTCACGAGGGAAATCAGTGAGATGGAGGTCTCAAGAAAGTTCGTCGTGCCGCGGTTCAAAACCTATGACGGGCGGTCCGACCCCGAAGCCCACGTTAGGCAATATAAGCAGATGATGTCCCTCTATCATTCGGACCAACGGTTTCTATGCCGAGTGTTCCCTATGAGCTTGGGGGACTCTGCGATGAGATGGTTCGAGACGCTTCCTCCAAACAGTATCGGGTCCTGGAAGGAATTGACTAGGCAGTTCCTGACCCGATTCATTACGGGGAGTAAGCGCCCCAAAGACATTGGATCATTGTTGATCCTCAGGCGGAGGGAATCCAAGACTCTTCACCAGTACGCCATCCGATACTGGGAAGAGGTCAATGAGGTAGAAGGCTGCTCGGAGGTCATGGCAGCAGCATCCTTCCGGCTCGGCTTGGCGAGGGACACGGACCTGTACCGATCCCTGACCAAAAAGACTCCCTCGGATATGGGGGAACTGATGGCCCGGATCAACAAGTACTCGAGGGTCGAAGATGAGATGGGAAGCAATAAAGGCCGAGCCCTCCAATCCAAGAAAAAGGAGAAGGAGCGCGAAGATATTCCCCGTAAGGGATTACTACCCCAGCTAGGGGGTTCGTCCAGAGGAGTCCACACTGTCTTCAAGGAACCCATCTTCAGGTTGCTCCATAAAATCAAACACGAGCCGTTCTTCAAATGGCCGCCCAGGATGCAGAGCGATCCCTCCACCCGTGATCAAAAAGTTAGGTGTTCATATCACCGGGATGTCGGGCATCGCACCGAAAGCTGCATGGTGTTCAAGTCATTCTTGGAAAGCTTGGTCCGAGACGGACATTTGAAAGAATACATAGAGCCTAGGCCAGAAGAGAAACGGGCCCTTGCCCCGACCGAAGAACCGGACAACGTCATAGAAGTCATTCATATATGTCTGCTGGAGCGCCCCACGTCCAAGGAGCTCGAGTCCGACCTCAAGAGGGTGGCTTTTACAAGAAAGGTAGCCGAGGGTGATGTGAGGCCATCAAGTAAGAGGGCCAGGATGGGAGAGCTTGGCATTACTTTCTCCGACGCGGATTTGACAGGCGTGGTGATTCCTCATAACGACGCCCTTGTCTTGACCCTGAAGATAGGGAAATTCGATGTCAAGAGAATTTTGATAGATTCTGGGAGCTCCTCGGAGGTGATGTACTTCGAGACTTTGAAGCGGATGGGCTTTGGCCCCAAAGACCTGACCAAAATCAGGACACCCCTCATCGGGTTCAACGGCTCTTTCGCCTTGCCCGTGGGGAAAATCACATTGCCAGTTGCCACCGGTCCCTTCGTCATCGACACAGAGTTTGTGGTGATCGACACGGACTCCCCCTACAACGTGATTATGGGGCGAACATGGCTACATGCGTTGGGAGCGGTTCACTCCACTTTCCACCAGAAGTTAAAATTCGCCACGCCCGAGGGAATCATGGAGATCCGGGGGGACCAAGCGTCCACAAAGAACTGTTTTTATTCGGCCGTCCGAGCCGGGGCGTCCAGCCAGGAGAAGGGGCAAGCACCGGAAGAGATCATGAAAAAATAGCAATTACAGTCCGGGCGTCCGGGGATGGATGACCCCCGGATAGACCCAGCTGAACGATCGGTTGAAGACCTCCGGAAGGTGCCCTTGGTTGAAGGAGAAGAAGAGAAGTATTTCCTAGTTGGGACCTCGATGCCCGCAGCCGAACAGGAGGAGATGATCAGGTTCTTAAGGGGAAATACAGATGTGTTCGCCTGGAACGAAATGGAAATGACAGGAGTAGACCCTGAGATAATAACTCACACGCTGCATGTTGACCCGTCGCACAAACCAGTAAAGCAGAGGCCACGACGTATGGCCCCGTATCACACCAACGCAGTCAATGAGGAAATAGACAAACTCCTGAGAGCCGATGCCATTCGAGAGATACAGTTTCCAGAATGGCTGTCCAATACAGTATGCGCAAAGAAGAAAGGGGGAAATGGCGTGTCTGCGTAGACTTTACAGATCTAAGAAAGCATGTCCAAAGGATGACTACCCCCTGCCAAAGGTGGACCAGCTAGTAGATGCCACAGCCGGGTATGAACGAATGGACTTCCTGGATGCCCGAGCAGGATATCATCAGATCCCTCTCTATGCCCCGGATCAGGAGAAAACGGCATTTATCACTACCAAGGGAGTTTATTGTTACAAAGTGATGCCGTTTGGACTGAAGAACGCCGGGGCAACATATCAAAGGCTGATGAATCGGATGTTCAAAAAGCAGATCGGCAACACCATGGAGGTCTACATAGACGATATGCTGGTGAAGAGCAGACGGAGTTGTGATCATCTGGCAGACTTGGCAGACACCTTCTCTACCCTCAGGGAGTATGGGCTAAAGCTTAATGCGGCGAAGTGTGTTTTCGGAGTGGAGTCAGGAAAATTCCTCGGGTATCTGGTTAGTCAACGAGGAATCGAAGCCAACCCAGATCAGATTAAAGCAATCCTGGACATCCGAAGCCCTCACACTGTCCGAGAAGTACAGAAACTCACAGGGATGCTGGCTGCACTTAACCGTTTCGTCTCACGCTCCTCAGATAAATGCAAACCCTTCTTTGGAGCAATCAAGAGTGCTGGGAAGAATATGTGGAGCCAGGGCTGCGAGGACGCCCTGGCTGGGATCAAAGAATACCTAAGGGCTCTTCCAACCCTGTCCGTCCCCGTCCAAGGGGAGATGCTGTTCCTGTACTTGGCAGTTTCAGAGTTTGCGTTGAGCGGGGTACTTATCCGTGAGCATGAGCACCGCCAAAAAACGATTTACTATATAAGCAAGGTGTTCCTAGATGCCGAGACGAGATATCTATCCCTGGAGAAACTGGCTCTGTCCTTGGTCACCACTGCCAAGAAACTACGGCATTATTTTCAGGCTCACCCGATCATTGTCCTAACTGATCAGCCCTTGAAGGCAATTTTGAGGAAAGCAGAACTCTCCAGAAGGATCTCCAAATGGGCAGTAGAGTTGGGGGAGCACGACATTCATTTCAAACCCCGAACTGCAATAAAAGGACAAATACTGGCAGACTTCATAGCTGAGTTTTCGGGGGAGCATCCTGTTCTAGAAAGACCGCCTCCTCCCAACTTGGCGTCTCCAACAAATGTTGAAAGATCGCCATGGCTTTTTTGTGTGGACGGTTCGTCAAATAGCAAGGGATCTGGAATCGGTGTCTTGCTGACCTCTCCAGATGGGATTATTGCGGAGCAGGCCATCCGGCTGGGATTCAAGGCATCGAATAACGAAGCTGAATATGAGGCACTCATCTCAGGACTTCAGTTAGCTGAGGCAACAAGAGTTACCAATTTGATCGTGCATTGCGATTCTATGCTGGTGGTCAATCAAGTCAATGGGGAATTCGAAACGAGGGACCCTAGGATGAAGGCGTACCATCACCAGGCAACGACCCTAATCCAAAGGTTCGCCCGGTTTGAAATCAAGCAGGTGTCCCGCGACAAGAACACACATGCCGACGCCCTGGCTTGTCTAGCCTCGGCGGTGGACTCCTCCCAGTCGCGCAGGATCACCATTGAGTATCTTCCCACATCCTGCATAGACCATACTCTCGAGGCGATGGTCATCCAGGACGCACCCAAGCCGCTCAGTTGGATTGATCCCTTTGTCAAGTTCCTAACAACGGGAGATCTCCCGGAGTGTCCAAAGGAAGCTAGGAAGATAAGGCTCAAAGCTCCAAGATTTTGGGTCTCTTCGGATCAGAAGCTTTACCGGAGGTCTTTCTCAGGGCCTTACTTGCTATGCGTCCAAGAAGATCAGGTGCAAGACCTCCTGTATGAGGTACATGAAGGAATATGTGGGGGGCACTCTGGGGGGCGATCAATGGCGCACCGCATTATGTCTCAGGGGTATTGGTGGCCGCGAATGCAAAGGGATGCGCGGGCATATGTCCAAAATGCGACCAGTGCCAGAGGTTCTCCCCTGCGATCAGGCAACCTGCGGGGGACTTACACCCCCTCACCAGCCCTTGGCCATTCGCCCAATGGGGGCTCGATTTGGTTGGACCTCTGCCTAAAGCTCCGGGAAATAAAAAGTTCCTCATCGTGGCCACAGATTACTTCACCAAGTGGGTGGAGGCGGAGCCGTTGAGTCACATCCGAGACATAGACGCCAAAAAGTTCGTCTGGGAGAACATAGTCGTCAGGTTTGGGATTCCTCGAGCACTGGTATCGGATAACGGGACTCAGTTCACTGGCGGGCGCTTCAAGTCTTTCTGTGAGCATCTCGGGATCCGTAACTTCTACTCCACCCCTGCATACCCTCAAGCCAACGGGCAGGCGGAGGCCTCCAACAAGACAATTATCAATGGAATCAAGAAGAGGTTGGAGAAAGCCAAGGGAAAATGGGCGGAAGAGCTGTTAAACATTTTGTGGGTGTACAGGACTACCCCTCGGTCATCGACGGGCGAAACCCCCTACTCCCTGGCTTACGGATGGAGGCAATCATTCCCCTCGAAGTAGGGCTCCCGACCATAAGGACCCAAGCTTTCGATGAAGGGGGAAATGATCATCAACTGGGATTGGATCTGGACCTACTGGAAGAAAGAAGGGAGGAGCCGCCTTGAGGATAACAAGTATCAAGAGAAGATCTCCCAACTATACAACAGGAGGGTCAAGACTCGAGAATTCCGGATAGGCGATCTGGTCCTCAGGAGGGTAACGGCCAATACCCGGGATCCACAGAGGGAAAGATGGGACCTAACTGGGAAGGGCCTTACAAAGTGATATCAGTCGGAGGCGCCGGGTCGTACGGATTAGAAGACATGAGTGGAAAAATTGTAATACGACCATGGAATGTTATGAATCTAAAGAAGTATTACTTTTGAAGTACTCTCTCCCTCAAGAGCTTGCCAAACGAAGATAAAGGTAAGGCCCTGGGGACAGAGTTCAAGGACTCTCGTCCCCGAAGCACATACAGGAGCAAGCCTCCTGCAAGGGTATGGCCCTGGGGACAGAGTTCAAGGACTCTCGTCCCCGAAGCACATACAAGAGCAGCCTCCTGCAAGGGTACGGCCCTGGGGACAGAGTTCAAAGACTCTCGTCCCCGAAGCACATACAGGAGCAAGCCTCCTGCAAGGGTACAGCCCTGGGGACAAAGTTCAAGGACTCCTATCCCCGAAGCAAATGCAGGAACAAGCATCCATAAAGAACATGGCCCTGGGAACAAAACACAAGCACTCCAGTCCCAGAGTAGATACAAGATCTTGCCTCCGAACAGGCCAGCACGCCCCGAGACAGTTCAAAATACTTATGATTTTTCTACACAGAAGAAAAGAAAAAAAGCAAACATTACTGTACACAAAGAAGGAAAGAAAAACTTGTTATTTATTTCAAAAATAGGGGCTTTGCGTCCCCAAAGGCTACAAAAGGAAAGCAGAAGGGATACAATCAGTAAAAAACAAAGCAGCTTCATCGGGCTCCAGGCACCTCCAGAACCTCAGCCGAGGGCGAGTCAGCGATAATGGTTGAAAGCTTCTGGACAGGCAAGAGAAGAACTTCGGCAGCGGGAACAGCTTGAGCAACTTGAGGTTCAGGAGCATGTTCCGACGGAGCGTCCTCGGACAAGTCCACTATCACCGCCTCGGGAGCATCAGCCGAGGTCTGCATCGGCGTAGGGGCTTCATCCTCGGCAGCAACCTGTGCTTCTGCCTGTGCCATCTCTGCCGAGGGCACATACTTGTGCACTTGGAAGAGAGGGGAGTCTGACGGGACTCCAGCAGCCTGGAGCGCCTCGTCCCACCCTTTCTTGAAGAACTCTTTGCTATTTCTTCAAGAGCGGGGAGCACGTCATCGGCAAACTCCTCCAGGAGTTGTTCCTCCGACTTTCGGTTCAGCTCCTCGGCCCTGATCCTGTCTAGCTCCTGGGTAAGGGCCAGACAGCTTTCCTCGGAGCCCACTGCCCTCTCCCTTCGCAGCGGAAAGCCGCTGCGTTTGCTCAGTAATCCTCCTCTCAGCATCGGCAAGCGGCACTTAGCTTTTCAGCGCCCACCTTGGCCGATTCGGCGTCCTTGAGGAGTTGCTCTATTTGAGCAGCCTGCCCGCCAGGGTAGAATCCCGGGCAGCTACATCCTCCATTGCCCGGGCAAGGGCCGCTTCCGCCTCCTCTTCTGACCTCGGGCCCTCTGGAGGTCCATCCTAGACCCGTGGTACCGAGCAACTATGACGGAGATCTGCTGGGTAGCCTGCAAAGGACGAAGAAGTGTTAATCACAAAAATGGAAAACAAGAGTGAGAAACCAAGGCAAAAATAAACTCACCACCAGGGAGTTCTGGATGATGGAGCGGAACAACACGTTGGTTGATCGCCCCTATGAGCCTCCATGTCGGCCTCGAAGTGCAGTGTCTCACTCACTGCATTAGCGACATGAGGATCCGACAAAATAGAATCGTCGACCCTGATCACTCGGCTCATATGATCAGTGGCTCGGGGATTCCACTCCGCGGCCTCCACCCGGGCGAACGGGAGGAGGGGTCTGATGCTGTTGTTGTTGTTGCTGTCGGGGGCTGCTGTTGCTGCTGCTGCAGCTGCTGTTGGGAGGAGCGGGCGGTAATCCACGACCCCTCCCGCTTTGCTGCTGAGCGGGAGGTGCCCTGGATCCTCGACCAAGCCGTCATGCCGATGCTTGACCCTTCTTTCCTCCTCCACCTGAGGGTCCCGGTCTCGCACCTGAACCCGACCAAGAACCCTTGATGATGGGGCAGAACTGGTCCCCGCTGAGGAGGTGCCGCCGGTCGTTGTCCTCGACCTCTCCCGCTGCAAGGGCCTGCCTCTGCCTCAAGAACCCGAGTCGATACGAGGAGTATTTGACATCGCGACTTCGAGCGCGTCCTCGGCGTCCAAAGATTGAAGGATTTGGAAGTCCGCCACAAATCTCCCCCGAAGTCCCCACCTCGGCGTCTGAAGGAACAAAGTCCTCTCTGACCCCGCTCTTCAGCAACTCCCTCGACCTCTGCCTCTGAAGCCCGATCTGGGTCTTCCTCCAAATTTTCCTCAACTCTAGCCTCGCCGCCTGATCGAAGAGTTCTGACCACTGCGAAGGTTCAAAAGGTTGAGGAAGCTGTGAAAACTTCTTATACCCGGGGGTATAGTACAGCAGATTATGAGCAGCTCGGCCGAACCCGTTGTCACCGTGAAACTCCAAAAACCGTGATGAGGTCGGCAAATTTCACCAGCGACCAAGGGGGTGAAGCTGTTTCCCGAGCAGGAATATCTGCACAAACAAAGAAGTTGTCAACATGGGAAGTCCCGAGAAACAAATAAGAAACCCCAAAGGAACCGACGTACTTGTCGTTCTCCATTCCAGAGGGCATAATAAGTCATTGTACTCGGGACCAACACCCTCTGCCAAGATCCCTTGAAGATTAAGATGTCGTCCTTGTACCCCTTGTCCGAGTCAGGAAGATGGGTTACAAGGTACATGGAGGGGTCCCTGGCTTTGAGGTAGAAGTGTTGG
>CAUOFW020004668.1:0-30279 GCA_963454935.2 Ilex paraguariensis | reverse complement strand
AAACAGTGGAGGAAGAAGACTAGGACAACTAGATCATATGTTGTCTATTGGTAGAAGGTCTTATTTATATGCTATGGGCCTTACCTAATTAGGTGGTCTACATTAAGGTGAACGTGGGGAAACTAGTATTAAGTGAATTTGGATCACTCAAGTTCAATCCAGACACATGTATTCTTGTACATGCATTTATTACACCAAAATCATGTGAGAATCACGTGCATTAAGTCAACAAGTTCATTTATGAAGAAGAGGTGTAAAAATGACTGTGCATATTTATATGGGTAATGAAGTCACGCAACGAAGGCATGTGGCAAGAGCCCCAAGTTTATCGAAGCTAGAAATCCATGAACCAATCAACAAATGCTTGGTGAAATAAGCCGAGCAATCAATCAAAGTTCCCATTGAAAAACTACTAACCGAACCGAGCTTCTAGACCGAGCAAAGGATGCAGTTAGCAACTTGTTCACAATCTACTTAAGATGATGACATATCAATCCCAAGGAATCATCGAAAAATTAATAAGAAAGCCGCCTTAACCAAAGGAACCTGTAGCTAGAGAAACCGGAGGAAATGAGCCGGAAAGAATCAAGGCTCAAATGGGGAAGAATCCGGCTTAAACTTAAGTGTGCATAGGGGGTAAAAGTGTAAATACTCCTAATGATGGTGATTAGATTAAGGATAAATTATATTTTATCTTCTTAAAATATTATACCCTAAAATATTAATTTGTTTCATATCACTCCAATAGTTTTCGTCATCTATTCGAGTTGATATGAAATAAAATTAATAATTTAGAGTATAATGTGAGAAATTTTATAATTGAGAGTATAAAATAAAATAAATATAATAGTTTAGGGGGGTAAAGTATAATTTACTCTAAGTTTTTTTTTTTGAAGAAAGTCGTGCGGATTGAAACGGTGCCGTATAAAATTGGGCGGTAAAAGACGCGCCTCTTTTGAGGCCACCTTGCCTGACCCTTTGCAATATAAAAGGCAGAGCTTCTGGTTCAAAATTCAGAGCACACCTCTCAACTCTCCAAATTAGACTTCTGAACTCTCTCAAATCAAACCTGTCAATGGCACGCGTCCTCACCGAGCTCGACCTCACCAAGCTCGTCCTCACCACGCTCTGTTGAAGAAACTTGCAAAAGATATTGAATCCTTGAAGAAAGCCAACAATGACGTTGTCGAAGCTGTAGAACTGAGGAAACAGTGGAGGAAGAAGACTAGGACAACTAGATCATATGTTGTCTATTGGTAGAGGTCTTATTTATATGCTATGGGCCTTACCTAATTAGGTGGTCTACATTAAGGTGAACGTGGGAAACTAGTATTAAAGTGAATTTGGATCACTCAAGTTCAATCCAGACACATGTATTCTTGTACATGCATTTTATACACCAAAATCATGTGAGAATCACGTGCATTAAGTCAACAAGTTCATTTCTGAAGAAGAGGTGTAAAATGACTGTGCATATTTATATGGTTAATGAAGTCACGCAACGAAGGCATGTGGCAAGAGCCAAGTTTATCGAAGCTAGAAATCCATGAACCAATCAACAAATGCTTGGTGAAATAAGCCGAGCAATCAATCAAAGTTCCCATTGAAAACTACTAACCGAACCGAGCTTCTAGACCGAGCAAAGGATGCAGTTAGCAACTTGTTCACAATCTACTTAAAGATGATGACATATCAATCCCAAGGAATCATCGAAAAATTAATAAGAAAGCCGCCTTAACCAAAGGAACCTGTAGCCTAGAGAAACGGAGGAAATGAGCCGGAAGAAATCAAGGCTCAAATGGGGAAGAATCCGGCTTAAACTTAAGTGTGCATAGGGGGTAAAGTGTAATTTACTCCTAATGATGGTGATTAGATTAAGGATAAATTATATTTTATCTTCTTAAAATATTATACCCTAAAATATTAATTTGTTTCATATCACTCCAATAGTTTTTTCGTCATCTATTCGAGTGATATGAAATAAAATTAATAATTTAGAGTATAATGTGAGAAATTTTATAATTGAGAGTATAAAATAAAATAAATATAATAGTTTAGGGGGGTAAAGTATAATTTACTCTAAGTTTTTTTTTTTTGAAGAAAGTCGTGCGGATTGAAACGGTGCCGTATAAATTGGGCGGTAAAAGACGCGCCTCTTTTGAGGCCACCTTGCCTGACCCTTTGCAATATAAAAGGCAGAGCTTCTGGTTCAAAATTCAGAGCACACCTCTCAACTCTCAAATCAGATCTCAACTCTCAAATCTGACTTCTGAACTCTCTCAAATCAAACCTGTCAATGGCACGCCGTCCTCACCGAGCTCGACCTCACCAAGCTCGTCCTCACCACGCTCTGTTGAAGAAACTTGCAAAAGATATTGAATCCTTGAAGAAAGCCAACAATGACGTTGTCGAAGCTGTAGAACTGAGGAAACAGTGGAGGAAGAAGACTAGGACAACTAGATCATATGTTGTCTATTGGTAGAGGTCTTATTTATATGCTATGGGCCTTACCTAATTAGGTGGTCTACATTAAGGTGAACGTGGGAAACTAGTATTAAAGTGAATTTGGATCACTCAAGTTCAATCCAGACACATGTATTCTTGTACATGCATTTTATACACCAAAATCATGTGAGAATCACGTGCATTAAGTCAACAAGTTCATTTCTGAAGAAGAGGTGTAAAATGACTGTGCATATTTATATGGTTAATGAAGTCACGCAACGAAGGCATGTGGCAAGAGCCCAAGTTTATCGAAGCTAGAAATCCATGAACCAATCAACAAATGCTTGGTGAAATAAGCCGAGCAATCAATCAAAGTTCCCATTGAAAACTACTAACCGAACCGAGCTTCTAGACCGAGCAAAGGATGCAGTTAGCAACTTGTTCACAATCTACTTAAAGATGATGACATATCAATCCCAAGGAATCATCGAAAAATTAATAAGAAAGCCGCCTTAACCAAAGGAACCTGTAGCCTAGAGAAACCGGAGGAAATGAGCCGGAAGAAATCAAGGCTCAAATGGGGAAGAATCCGGCTTAAACTTAAGTGTGCATAGGGGGTAAAGTGTAATTTACTCCTAATGATGGTGATTAGATTAAGGATAAATTATATTTTATCTTCTTAAAATATTATACCCTAAAATATTAATTTTGTTTCATATCACTCCAATAGTTTTTCGTCATCTATTCGAGTGATATGAAATAAAATTAATAATTTAGAGTATAATGTGAGAAATTTTATAATTGAGAGTATAAAATAAAATAAATATAATAGTTTAGGGGGGTAAAGTATAATTTACTCTAAGTTTTTTTTTTGAAGAAAGTCGTGCGGATTGAAACGGTGCCGTATAAATTGGGCGGTAAAAGACGCGCCTCTTTTGAGGCCACCTTGCCTGACCCTTTGCAATATAAAAGGCAGAGCTTCTGGTTCAAAATTCAGAGCACACCTCTCAACTCTCAAATCTGACTTCTGAACTCTCTCAAATCAAACCTGTCAATGGCACGCCGTCCTCACCGAGCTCGACCTCACCAAGCTCGTCCTCACCACGCTCTGTTGAAGAAACTTGCAAAAGATATTGAATCCTTGAAGAAAGCCAACAATGACGTTGTCGAAGCTGTAGAACTGAGGAAACAGTGGAGGAAGAAGACTAGGACAACTAGATCATATGTTGTCTATTGGTAGAGGTCTTATTTATATGCTATGGGCCTTACCTAATTAGGTGGTCTACATTAAGGTGAACGTGGGAAACTAGTATTAAAGTGAATTTGGATCACTCAAGTTCAATCCAGACACATGTATTCTTGTACATGCATTTTATACACCAAAATCATGTGAGAATCACGTGCATTAAGTCAACAAGTTCATTTCTGAAGAAGAGGTGTAAAATGACTGTGCATATTTATATGGTTAATGAAGTCACGCAACGAAGGCATGTGGCAAGAGCCCAAGTTTATCGAAGCTAGAAATCCATGAACCAATCAACAAATGCTTGGTGAAATAAGCCGAGCAATCAATCAAAGTTCCCATTGAAAACTACTAACCGAACCGAGCTTCTAGACCGAGCAAAGGATGCAGTTAGCAACTTGTTCACAATCTACTTAAAGATGATGACATATCAATCCCAAGGAATCATCGAAAAATTAATAAGAAAGCCGCCTTAACCAAAGGAACCTGTAGCCTAGAGAAACCGGAGGAAATGAGCCGGAAGAAATCAAGGCTCAAATGGGGAAGAATCCGGCTTAAACTTAAGTGTGCATAGGGGGTAAAGTGTAATTTACTCCTAATGATGGTGATTAGATTAAGGATAAATTATATTTTATCTTCTTAAAATATTATACCCTAAAATATTAATTTTGTTTCATATCACTCCAATAGTTTTTCGTCATCTATTCGAGTGATATGAAATAAAATTAATAATTTAGAGTATAATGTGAGAAATTTTATAATTGAGAGTATAAAATAAAATAAATATAATAGTTTAGGGGGGTAAAGTATAATTTACTCTAAGTTTTTTTTTTTTGAAGAAAGTCGTGCGGATTGAAACGGTGCCGTATAAATTGGGCGGTAAAAGACGCGCCTCTTTTGAGGCCACCTTGCCTGACCCTTTGCAATATAAAAGGCAGAGCTTCTGGTTCAAAATTCAGAGCACACCTCTCAACTCTCAAATCAGATCTCAACTCTCTCAATCAAACCTGTCAATGGCACGCCGTCCTCACCGAGCTCGACCTCACCAAGCTCGTCCTCACCACGCTCTGTTGAAGAAACTTGCAAAAGATATTGAATCCTTGAAGAAAGCCAACAATGACGTTGTCGAAGCTGTAGAACTGAGGAAACAGTGGAGGAAGAAGACTAGGACAACTAGATCATATGTTGTCTATTGGTAGAGGTCTTATTTATATGCTATGGGCCTTACCTAATTAGGTGGTCTACATTAAGGTGAACGTGGGAAACTAGTATTAAAGTGAATTTGGATCACTCAAGTTCAATCCAGACACATGTATTCTTGTACATGCATTTTATACACCAAAATCATGTGAGAATCACGTGCATTAAGTCAACAAGTTCATTTCTGAAGAAGAGGTGTAAAATGACTGTGCATATTTATATGGTTAATGAAGTCACGCAACGAAGGCATGTGGCAAGAGCCCAAGTTTATCGAAGCTAGAAATCCATGAACCAATCAACAAATGCTTGGTGAAATAAGCCGAGCAATCAATCAAAGTTCCCATTGAAAACTACTAACCGAACCGAGCTTCTAGACCGAGCAAAGGATGCAGTTAGCAACTTGTTCACAATCTACTTAAAGATGATGACATATCAATCCCAAGGAATCATCGAAAAATTAATAAGAAAGCCGCCTTAACCAAAGGAACCTGTAGCCTAGAGAAACCGGAGGAAATGAGCCGGAAGAAATCAAGGCTCAAATGGGGAAGAATCCGGCTTAAACTTAAGTGTGCATAGGGGGTAAAGTGTAATTTACTCCTAATGATGGTGATTAGATTAAGGATAAATTATATTTTATCTTCTTAAAATATTATACCCTAAAATATTAATTTTGTTTCATATCACTCCAATAGTTTTTCGTCATCTATTCGAGTGATATGAAATAAAATTAATAATTTAGAGTATAATGTGAGAAATTTTATAATTGAGAGTATAAAATAAAATAAATATAATAGTTTAGGGGGGTAAAGTATAATTTACTCTAAGTTTTTTTTTTTGAAGAAAGTCGTGCGGATTGAAACGGTGCCGTATAAATTGGGCGGTAAAAGACGCGCCTCTTTTGAGGCCACCTTGCCTGACCCTTTGCAATATAAAAGGCAGAGCTTCTGGTTCAAAATTCAGAGCACACCTCTCAACTCTCAAATCTGACTTCTGAACTCTCTCAAATCAAACCTGTCAATGGCACGCCGTCCTCACCGAGCTCGACCTCACCAAGCTCGTCCTCACCACGCTCTGTTGAAGAAACTTGCAAAAGATATTGAATCCTTGAAGAAAGCCAACAATGACGTTGTCGAAGCTGTAGAACTGAGGAAACAGTGGAGGAAGAAGACTAGGACAACTAGATCATATGTTGTCTATTGGTAGAGGTCTTATTTATATGCTATGGGCCTTACCTAATTAGGTGGTCTACATTAAGGTGAACGTGGGAAACTAGTATTAAAGTGAATTTGGATCACTCAAGTTCAATCCAGACACATGTATTCTTGTACATGCATTTTATACACCAAAATCATGTGAGAATCACGTGCATTAAGTCAACAAGTTCATTTCTGAAGAAGAGGTGTAAAATGACTGTGCATATTTATATGGTTAATGAAGTCACGCAACGAAGGCATGTGGCAAGAGCCCAAGTTTATCGAAGCTAGAAATCCATGAACCAATCAACAAATGCTTGGTGAAATAAGCCGAGCAATCAATCAAAGTTCCCATTGAAAACTACTAACCGAACCGAGCTTCTAGACCGAGCAAAGGATGCAGTTAGCAACTTGTTCACAATCTACTTAAAGATGATGACATATCAATCCCAAGGAATCATCGAAAAATTAATAAGAAAGCCGCCTTAACCAAAGGAACCTGTAGCCTAGAGAAACCGGAGGAAATGAGCCGGAAGAAATCAAGGCTCAAATGGGGAAGAATCCGGCTTAAACTTAAGTGTGCATAGGGGGTAAAGTGTAATTTACTCCTAATGATGGTGATTAGATTAAGGATAAATTATATTTTATCTTCTTAAAATATTATACCCTAAAATATTAATTTTGTTTCATATCACTCCAATAGTTTTTCGTCATCTATTCGAGTGATATGAAATAAAATTAATAATTTAGAGTATAATGTGAGAAATTTTATAATTGAGAGTATAAAATAAAATAAATATAATAGTTTAGGGGGGTAAAGTATAATTTACTCTAAGTTTTTTTTTTTGAAGAAAGTCGTGCGGATTGAAACGGTGCCGTATAAATTGGGCGGTAAAAGACGCGCCTCTTTTGAGGCCACCTTGCCTGACCCTTTGCAATATAAAAGGCAGAGCTTCTGGTTCAAAATTCAGAGCACACCTCTCAACTCTCAAATCTGACTTCTGAACTCTCTCAAATCAAACCTGTCAATGGCACGCCGTCCTCACCGAGCTCGACCTCACCAAGCTCGTCCTCACCACGCTCTGTTGAAGAAACTTGCAAAAGATATTGAATCCTTGAAGAAAGCCAACAATGACGTTGTCGAAGCTGTAGAACTGAGGAAACAGTGGAGGAAGAAGACTAGGACAACTAGATCATATGTTGTCTATTGGTAGAGGTCTTATTTATATGCTATGGGCCTTACCTAATTAGGTGGTCTACATTAAGGTGAACGTGGGAAACTAGTATTAAAGTGAATTTGGATCACTCAAGTTCAATCCAGACACATGTATTCTTGTACATGCATTTTATACACCAAAATCATGTGAGAATCACGTGCATTAAGTCAACAAGTTCATTTCTGAAGAAGAGGTGTAAAATGACTGTGCATATTTATATGGTTAATGAAGTCACGCAACGAAGGCATGTGGCAAGAGCCCAAGTTTATCGAAGCTAGAAATCCATGAACCAATCAACAAATGCTTGGTGAAATAAGCCGAGCAATCAATCAAAGTTCCCATTGAAAACTACTAACCGAACCGAGCTTCTAGACCGAGCAAAGGATGCAGTTAGCAACTTGTTCACAATCTACTTAAAGATGATGACATATCAATCCCAAGGAATCATCGAAAAATTAATAAGAAAGCCGCCTTAACCAAAGGAACCTGTAGCCTAGAGAAACCGGAGGAAATGAGCCGGAAGAAATCAAGGCTCAAATGGGGAAGAATCCGGCTTAAACTTAAGTGTGCATAGGGGGTAAAGTGTAATTTACTCCTAATGATGGTGATTAGATTAAGGATAAATTATATTTTATCTTCTTAAAATATTATACCCTAAAATATTAATTTTGTTTCATATCACTCCAATAGTTTTTCGTCATCTATTCGAGTGATATGAAATAAAATTAATAATTTAGAGTATAATGTGAGAAATTTTATAATTGAGAGTATAAAATAAAATAAATATAATAGTTTAGGGGGGTAAAGTATAATTTACTCTAAGTTTTTTTTTTTTGAAGAAAGTCGTGCGGATTGAAACGGTGCCGTATAAATTGGGCGGTAAAAGACGCGCCTCTTTTGAGGCCACCTTGCCTGACCCTTTGCAATATAAAAGGCAGAGCTTCTGGTTCAAAATTCAGAGCACACCTCTCAACTCTCAAATCAGATCTCAACTCTCAAATCTGACTTCTGAACTCTCTCAAATCAAACCTGTCAATGGCACGCCGTCCTCACCGAGCTCGACCTCACCAAGCTCGTCCTCACCACGCTCTGTTGAAGAAACTTGCAAAAGATATTGAATCCTTGAAGAAAGCCAACAATGACGTTGTCGAAGCTGTAGAACTGAGGAAACAGTGGAGGAAGAAGACTAGGACAACTAGATCATATGTTGTCTATTGGTAGAGGTCTTATTTATATGCTATGGGCCTTACCTAATTAGGTGGTCTACATTAAGGTGAACGTGGGAAACTAGTATTAAAGTGAATTTGGATCACTCAAGTTCAATCCAGACACATGTATTCTTGTACATGCATTTTATACACCAAAATCATGTGAGAATCACGTGCATTAAGTCAACAAGTTCATTTCTGAAGAAGAGGTGTAAAATGACTGTGCATATTTATATGGTTAATGAAGTCACGCAACGAAGGCATGTGGCAAGAGCCCAAGTTTATCGAAGCTAGAAATCCATGAACCAATCAACAAATGCTTGGTGAAATAAGCCGAGCAATCAATCAAAGTTCCCATTGAAAACTACTAACCGAACCGAGCTTCTAGACCGAGCAAAGGATGCAGTTAGCAACTTGTTCACAATCTACTTAAAGATGATGACATATCAATCCCAAGGAATCATCGAAAAATTAATAAGAAAGCCGCCTTAACCAAAGGAACCTGTAGCCTAGAGAAACCGGAGGAAATGAGCCGGAAGAAATCAAGGCTCAAATGGGGAAGAATCCGGCTTAAACTTAAGTGTGCATAGGGGGTAAAGTGTAATTTACTCCTAATGATGGTGATTAGATTAAGGATAAATTATATTTTATCTTCTTAAAATATTATACCCTAAAATATTAATTTTGTTTCATATCACTCCAATAGTTTTTCGTCATCTATTCGAGTGATATGAAATAAAATTAATAATTTAGAGTATAATGTGAGAAATTTTATAATTGAGAGTATAAAATAAAATAAATATAATAGTTTAGGGGGGTAAAGTATAATTTACTCTAAGTTTTTTTTTTTGAAGAAAGTCGTGCGGATTGAAACGGTGCCGTATAAATTGGGCGGTAAAAGACGCGCCTCTTTTGAGGCCACCTTGCCTGACCCTTTGCAATATAAAAGGCAGAGCTTCTGGTTCAAAATTCAGAGCACACCTCTCAACTCTCAAATCTGACTTCTGAACTCTCTCAAATCAAACCTGTCAATGGCACGCCGTCCTCACCGAGCTCGACCTCACCAAGCTCGTCCTCACCACGCTCTGTTGAAGAAACTTGCAAAAGATATTGAATCCTTGAAGAAACCCAACAATGACGTTGTCGAAGCTGTAGAACTGAGGAAACAGTGGAGGAAGAAGACTAGGACAGCATTAAACGAACTCAATTCTCTAAACACTATAGATATTGAGAGTATTGAAGAATTCAAGTATGTGGCATTTGTCAAGAACAATTACGCAATGATTAGAGGAGATAAGAAGAAAAAATTTAAGTGCAGCATAAGGATTCTTCCTAGTCAAGATTCTGAAGAAATTAAGAGAATGGCGAACGAAGCAGGTATTAAGCACACTTAATTTCGTCCTCAACAGTGAATTTCCCATGGCTCACTTACTTTTGTGTCGCAACTGTGAATTTCCTTTGGCTTTGTTTCTTCTCTAGTGAATCTGAATCTATGCTGAATAAGTTTTGTTGAAGTGAATCTGAATCTATGCTGAATTTGAATAAGTTTTGTTGATTAAATTTAGTGCTGATCATGTAAATTCAATTATCCTTCTCTGTCATCCTTCCATGCATGTTTGCTCATAAGAAGTGAGAAAATGACTGGCAAGCAGGCAGTTGCTAACAATGGAGACAGTTTATGACACTTCTATTAAACACTAGTTTAGTAAACTCAATAAATTGTAAAATCAGGATGACGCTTACCTTTTTTGAACAGAGAACTAGATACAAGATATGTCAACATATCTGATTGTGGATCCTAAGTACATTTACCAAAACTTGCCAACTTATTTGTTAATTGATGGGTTTGGAAGAATGCATATCAGTAACAATGCTGATCACATTACTCATTGGCTAACTAAAGAGATCCAAACTGCAGTATAAAATTTCAATTCACCACTAATTATATTCAAATCCAATACCAAAACAAGTGCATTCACTCAACAATACATCAAACTAACGTTCACTCGGCTAAGTACAGCAACCTGATTTCCATTACTCAATCATTAATACATCTGTAACGCAAACCTCACGCGCTAATCCTGGTTCTGTCCTTGTGTAGAGAATGCCATTGCTCCATTTGCCACTTTCCATAAAAATGTTTTAACCTTCCGGATTGCTCGAACATTTCATATCAACTTCCACGGATCTTTTGGAACTTGATAGGAAGATGATGCCGTTGTGGTCCTCTGGGAATTTGTTCCATCTTGAATATGGGTATGATACCCACTCTTAACAGAGTAAAACCCATTCTTGGTGTGTGTCCATCTCAAAGTATCTTGTTGGGGTGTATGACTGAGAGGAATGGCAAGAATGATAGAAGCAATTTCTGGTGGGAAAGATTAGGACACTGAGGGTGAATTCCAGCTTCTTGAGTTGTGGAGTTGTGTGTTGGGTATGTTTTTCTAACTTCCAGATATCAACTTTGCTTCCCTCCTCTATTTTCCAAGAACATCCAACCTTCAAGTGGTCCCTTCCTTCTACAATCCCTTTTCATACCCAAGAGTCTGCAGCTTTGGTTTTTGCTTCCCAGAAATCATAACCTGCATGATACTTTGCTTTCAGAATTTGTGCCCACAAAGAAGTAAATTGTTCTGTTAGCCTCCGTGATTGCTTTGCTAGCATTGCCCTGTTGAAGCACTCAAGGTCCCTAAATCCCATTCCTCCATCCATCTTCCCGTTTGTCATTTGGTTCCAATTCCTCCAATAAATTCCTCTATGCCCTGAGGATTTGCTCCACCAAAATCTTTTAATGCTTGATATTATCTCTTTGCAGAAAGATTGTGGAAACTTGAAAATTGGCATTGCATAGGCAGGGATTGAATAAGAACTTCCTGTCTGCATGGTTAAGAAACTTTTCCTTCCACTCAGCAACCTTACTTAGTATTCTATCCTTCAGCCAGTTCGGCATCTGTCTCTTCGACCAGCCCCATGCAGTTGGTAATCCCAGATACTTCACAACTCTATGTAGGATAGATAACCATAAATGCCCTGCTATCTCCTGCTGGACCTCCACTGGGGTGTTCTTGCTAAAAATTACTCCGGACTTGTTAAGATTCACCAGTTGTCCTGAGGCGTAAAAATATCTATTTATGATTTCCATCAGTTCCTGACTTTCAGTTCTTGTTGTTGGTGAGAACAACACTGCATCGTCAGCAAATAGGAGATGAGAGAGTGCAGAGGCATTCCTGTTGATCTTGAGCCCTTTTAGTGTTCCTTTTGTCATTGCTTTTTGCATCAAGGATGTCAGGCATTCCGTAACAAGCAAGAAAATATAAGGTGACATTGGATACCCTTGTCTAAGTCTCCTAGTAGGATTTACCTTCACAGCTCTTTCCCCTGGGCTGTGCTGTTGGTTCCATGACAGATGAGCGAGGCACAGATAGAGAGAGAGAGAGAGAGAGAGAGAGAGAGAAGGAGGAAGATGGTTTAACTGGCGTGTGTGGGTTGTGTTATGGATTAAGGGTGGCGTGTGTTTGGGGGTTAAAATGTGCGGGATTTGGCATTTGTATGGGATGCATTTTGAACCTTTGGATTAGGTCGGAAGAATTGAGATGAAATTTGGGCCTTTGAATTAAAAGTAGATTTTCGTCTTTATGCTTTTTCAAATGAATTAAAATTGAATTAAATTTTGAAGTAAAAATGGATTCAAAATTTGTTGTATCTTATTATTATAGATGTGGGGGTCCGTTATCCAAATTGGAAATCCAAATAAAAATAACTTGTATTCTTTTCTCTATTTTCTTTTCCTTTTCATTTTTCTTTTCTGGTGGACTACCTGTCCCTCGTATAACTTTTCCAAGTCATTATTCAAAGTTTTCTATTTCTGATCAAAAATAAATAAAAAAACTCATAACCCCCATAAGAACACAATAATTACTGAACCTTCAACCCTTCAATAAATCATTGCCCGCACAACCAGTAATCTAAAACAAAGTTCGTTGATGGGGTTTGGAACCTCATCCACACTGAATAAGGAAGTAGTTTTTCTCAAATTTTTGGCATTAAATAGAGAGACAATCAAGATGGTGAGCTTCACATTAAGTTGGTCAAAAAAATGAGAGCGTACACACATACATGATGCGACTTTACTGGCCAGGAATGATGATTTACTAGGATTACAATGGTTTTGAACGGGTAGTAGATGGTGTACTAGTCATTGTGGTGATATGGGGAGTCGTTATATTAAGGTTGTGGTGAATGAGTTTAGTGGGTGGTGGCCACATGAAAGAAGATGGCTGGGATTGAGAATACTTGTTTTTGGCGGTGATCGGCAACAATAAGGAGGTAGTGATGATATTCTTAGAAACACGCATACAAAAGAAGAGAGAAACTATATTGGCAATGTGTTGTCAATAACAAAGCAATTGTCATCGTGGACTTGATAAAGTAGATAAATGGACAGAGAAAAAGTGAGTCAAGTTTATAACACAGAATAGCTTCAAACTTGCTGAATGGGGATGATATTCTAGTATTTGCTTTTTGAAAACTTGATACAATGGTTTATTATTGATGAATCTTCATTTGTTGCCTATTCGTTTTATCATTGTTGCGCAATATCTTTTAGCACTAAATTTCAGCAAACGATATCAAAAGCATATACACTCAAAAGAAACAAATCACATTACTGTTGCAACTTTCAAGCAAGCAAACAATAAAATCACTTGGGAGAAGATACGTGCAAGATCATCTCTTTTGTGGTATAACACTATTTTTAAAAGCATGTATGCTTGGAAACAAATCAATAAAAAAGTCACCAAATCAAATAATTAATGTTCAATTTGGGACACAAGCATCCAATCCAACAACTGTCCATTAGCGAGAGAGAGAGAGAGAGAGAGAGAGAGAGAGAAATTATGGAACGTCTACAAATAAAATATATTGTGGAGCAAATTCAAGGTAGAATGTGTTAGGAATGTAATTGTAATTGGTTAATTTCGTAATTTTTTTTTTGTAATTCTCAACTTATTCCATGGTTATAATACTAATGATCAGGATTCTTAAGCGTCAAGGAAGCGAGGAGTTCATGCTATAAACTTAAGTATTCTCCAAATACACCTTCAAGCTTAGGTCAAAGGTAATGACCTTAGAGACCAAATAACCCTTGGTTTAAATTCTAAAATTAGGATGACTGGGATAAAATAGAATCGAAATATAATCCGTGAATTTTATTTGATCTTGAAATTACAATTGAAATAATTGTATTCTTAAAATTTTAATCGAGTTTTAATTCAGTCCTTATTCCAAAGATGTATTAATTTGTTCTAACATAAATACATCACATGACTTCCCTATAAGAGGATATTTATTCAGTAAAAACTATATACTTCACATACGTCGATATTTTTCTCTTTGCTTTACAATATCTCTCAAATTTTTACTTAGTATTTTTTTTCGGATTTGTTATCTTCTTTTTCTAAAAATCAAATCAAAACAAAGTAAGATTTTGTTGTCTATGCATCAATAATTTTTTACCCACCTTTAATCCAATTTGCGTGTTGGCCACGAAAAGCCAATCCATCCTAATAAATTACTAGGTTTAGTTGAAATGACTAAATTGAAACTTAATTAAAACTTTAAGGATGAAATAAAAATTAGGTAATATAGATTAAAGGTATAAATTATAATTTAACAAAGAAAGAGACTTCGAGGCTAAGGTCGACCCGAGTTTCTGAGTTGGAGTATGCTCACACTTTGTATGGTCCCACTCCGGTCCGATTCAAGTTTAGCTCGACAACCTTTGGAACGAAAAATTAGAGTGCAATTTAAGGGGCTAACTCAAATTTAATTCGAACCCAACCCAACTTTTTCAATGAATGGGATGAATTTTTAAATACTTGGGTTGGTGTTAAATATAAAAATTCAAATTGAATTCGGGCAATACTTGAATTAGTATTTTGGGTTGACAAAATCAATCCAAACCCAATTTTTGAAATTGGATTGAACTCAATTTCAACTAAAATTCAATCCAAAATTTTAAAGAAAAATAAAAAAAATATACATATATTCATCTTTATTAATGCTTGAAACCCATTAGATATATTAAATTTATTCTTTCTATTTTCTAATTTAGATTTGATTAATGGAATATTTATAGAAATTATGTCCAATTTTGGGGCTAAACACAAAATAAAATCGTATTTTCCTATTGATTTGATTTTAGTTAATAAGAAATTCGATTTTAACCTGAGTTTAAATCGAACTACAACCCGACTAGTCTAATGAGAGTTTAGAAACTTACTCACTGGGTTGGCTCGGGTTGAAATATGGGTTGTGATGGGCTAGGCCCAAAGGCTCTACTCAGGTTACAAGTCCAGCTTTGATAAAGAGCTCAATTAGAAGAGATCCAATAGGCCTAACCCAAAAGAGGCCCAATCAGGGTCAATAGGGTTTCAGGAGTTACATCACTTGGGATTAGGTATGGTCATCCCAAGAGTTTCATCTACGCCGCCTTGGAAAAGGTCAACCACGTCATCCTTTGACCTGATCTTAAGGGGAGCTCCGTAACCGCCTCAACCGTTGAGAGGATAGCGCTAGCTTCACCAAATTAGCTACTTAAGTACTGAAAAGACGTCTCAGTCTATTAAGAGGCACTATAAATTGTAAACCCCGCCAAAACTTTGGGGACATCAAACACATCTGTTATCACTCTCCTCTCTCTTTCATACCTTATATCTTCATTGCTCTCCCTGATCTCCATACACTCCTTGAAGTAATAAAATACTCAAGTCATCCTAGCCCTTTATAGTGGAGTAGGTAACATTGACCGAACCACTTTACATCTTTGTCTTGCTTGAGTTACTCTATCTTTTTACTTAATTGCCACATTAATTATCAAGTACTCGACTGGTGGTGCATAAAATCAATTTGTGCATCATCAATTTGGCGTCGTCTATGAAAAATGACAAAGTTCTCACCTAACCACCTTTTCCTGTACCTATGGCAATCACCACCAGATCTATGAATCAACCTGAAGACAATCCACCACGTGAGGAGGATACTGCCCCTTCATCAACTAATCATGTTCCAAGTGCACAAGATGCTAGAAATAATGTAACAACTCGTAACTCAGAATTAGCAGATCATGCAACTGATGCTCGTTGGACAACAAGGAGGTGTGCAGCCGTGAAGACATCAAGTCAGAGGAGCTCTATGCCCTGGGCGTCAAAGAGCTCCCCTACAGGGTGAACTACTCATCAGAACCAGAGGGAGCTCCAGCTCCCTCTTCCCACGATGCAGACCTTTGTTTTCAAAAGGAGGAGGGTGAAAATCAAAGTATGGAGCATGAGAGTCATTTTTCATGAAAATTTCAAAGGAGCCCCCAATCACTGGGACTAAAAAATCAATGAGGTATAGAATCAATTGGGCGACGTCTTTAATGTTATGAAGGCGCAAGCACCAGAAACTGTGGAGTACCTCGCAAGGTGAACTGACACACCCTTCGTGCCAAATGTGGCAAACTACCCACTTCTCCAAAAATTCAAAATGTCATCCATAGAAACCTTTGACGGCAAAAAAGGCCCACTTGATCACCTCAAAACTTACAAGGCCTTAATGTAACTGCACGACGTTCCTGACGAAAATCATGTGTAGGGCTTTCCTGACTACCTTGAAAGGATCTGTCTGAGTTTGACAGTGGTTTGCCAAGCTCATTCCAACCTCCATTGGCTCATTTGCCGAACTAAGTAGGTCCTTTGTATCACACTTCATTGGAGGACGTTGCCATTAAAGGTCTACCACCACCTGCTCAGCATAAAGCAGGATCGATATGAGAGTCTAAGGAGTTACCTCATTCGTTTTAACGAATAAGTCCTCTAAATTGAGGAGCCTGATGATAAGGTCTCCATGACCGCCTTCTTGGGAGGTCTTCGTTCATCGAACTTCCTCTTCTCAGTGATGAAGCGCCCACCGAAGAGCATGCCAGAACTGTTGCAAAAGCCTAGAAATATATAAATGCTGAGAAAATGACTAGGGCCAAGCGAGGTGAATCCTCACGAACGGGGTAAAAGAGAAAAGAAAGAGACAGATAAAATAAGAAGGAGAGCGAAAACAAACGAGGCAAGACAGAAAGGGTGTTTGCCAAAGACCGACTTGGTCCTGCCCCTCATAGGGAATGACAAATATTCACTCCCCTCAACGTCATTGTGGGGCACATCCTGTTTCAGATTCATGATGACCCTAAAATAAAGTGGCCTAGAAGAATGAAGTCTCCCCCAAATTGCAAGAATCTAAACAAGTATCTCGAAGACTAACTTTGGCATCTCCCAACTCATTACCACCTCAACCTTTTTCGGGTCTACAGATAAACCCAAAGCCAACACCACGTGTCCCAAAAAATTTACCTTCATAAGCCAAAATTCACACTTGTTGAACTTGGTCTACAATAGGTGATCTCTCAAGGTCTGGAGAACAATTCTCAAGTGACCCTCATGCTCCTTCTCAGACTTGGAGTATATCAAAATGTTGTCAACAAATACTACAACAAACTAATCTAAATAGGGTTGGAACACCCTATGCATGAGATCCATGAATGTCGTCGGGGCATTCGTCAATCCAAATGGCATCACAATGAACTTGAAATGTCCATACCGCGTTCTGAACGTCGTCTTAGGGATATCTGCCTCCCTAATCCTCAATTAATGGTAGCTGGTGCGAAGATCTATCTTGAAGTAGACCCGCGCTCACCTCAGTTGATCAAACAAATCGTCAATACTCGGCAAAGGGTACCTATTCTTGATAGTAACCTGATACAACTACCGATAGTCTATACACAATCGAAGGGTCTTGTCCTTCTTCTTGGCAAACAATATCGAAGTGCCCCTTGGTGAAGTGCTCGGTCTAATAAAGCCCTTGTCCAACAATTCTTATAATTGGACCTTGAGTTCTTGCAACTAAACTGGCGCCATCCCATGTGGAGCCATAGAAACAGGCGATGTATCGGGATACAACTCAATGTTGAAGTCTACATCCCTATGGGGAGGTAATTCTGATAGTTTATCCAAAAAAATATCCTCATACTCACACATAACTTGAGGTAGACCCAACTCCTATCTCACCTTGTCCTCCAGGATAAGGCTTGCAAGCTAACCCATTAACTGCCCATGCCAACGGGAGTCATACACGGCTTGGAGCAAAGCTTCATGCTTTTCCCCTTAAAACTTGAAGCAAACACTGTTCGGTGTGTAAGCAGTTACTCTCTTTCGATCACAATCAATGACGACCTGATGTGTCGCCAACCAATCCATCCTGAGAATAATATCGAACTCCGACATGTCCATGACCCTAAGGTCCACGGTGAGTAAAAGCCCTGAGATCTCTAACTCATAACCTCGACATATCTGGTCAACACATACCCTAACTCCTAGGGGTGAATTTACATACAACAGTTCTTCCAAGGTATTAACCTCTAAGCCCAAATCTTTCACACAGGATGCAGCAATAAAAGAATAAGATGCACTAGAGTCAAATAACACCCTAGCCCATAAGCGAGAGAGTAGAAATGTACCTTGAATGACCGATTGATCCATTAGCTCAATTTGAGATGTGATAAAGTAAAGCATAACTTCAAATTCACAACACTTTATCTACATGAATGTAAAGCATCATTCAATGGATTAAACATATGATTAAGTTTCATGTTCATTACTTTCATAATTTTTCAAGGAAAATACAAATATCCAAACTACCAACTCATGGGATAAATCATAACTCTCAAATCACAAGAGTTTCTCTACATGAACATAAGTTAGAATATAACAATTTAATACATAAGCAAGGTACACCTTTATCATAGCAACAAATTGTCAAGAAACTCAAAAAACATAAAAGTACTTAAACCACTAACTCTAAGTTTTCAAAGCAACTACCACCTAAGTGATTTTCTAATATCAAGTAAACACCTAAATCATTCAATCAACACATAGAAAGACTAGAAAATTTAAATCTATTCCTAACGTAGCAAAATATCATACCTAAAATAGTTTTTCTCAAACCAAGGGAGTTGTGTTTGTTGCACAGCTGAACCAATTGGTGCGAATGTAGCCCTTGTTGAAAGGAATAACTTTTTAAAAGGAAATCTTGCAAGAATCTTGGCCTAGGAGTGAGTTTTGGTAGCTTGAAACTTGAAGAACCTAGGATTTTTTTTTTATTTTTCCTCCTTGAACATGTACTCCCCCTTCTTAGACCAAAAACTGGTATTTTTAGACCAAGGGGGCTGTATTTACAGTGGAGGGACAAAGGTGCAAAAATGAATCTTTTCGCCTTGATGAATCCGGGATCTCGTTACTCTACAACCTGCCCCAAAACGTCTCAATTCAACATTTTATTTTAACCAAAGTTCTTAAAATTATTTTAAATAAAAAATTTAAAAAAAATAATTTTGCTTGAGGCCGGGTTTGGCTGGTCCCGCCTGGGCCACCTTGGATGCCCATTCGGTCTAATTTTTGAAACTGTTTTCATTTAGGTTCAAATTTGCACAGTAGGTGTATTTTAATATTTTAAGCATGTTTCTCTTTTATGACATACTCAAATTATGATCCTAAACATGATTTATGCCTAAATGATGTATATGTAGTGTCCTATCAACAAATGACGCATGAATAGTGCCCTACCGACAAAATAAAAAATTTATCCTCATTTGTCAGATCTTTACAATCTTCTTAATTCTACAGTCTCATCAACTGTTTGTGGATTTTGAGTTGTAGGCTCTAAGTTGACTTCCTTTTGTAGTGGTGGTTCATAAGTAGTTTGTTAATCAACTTTATTGTTATTAATACCTTGAAAAATAAACAACCTATCTCTATTCACGGGTGTGGTATCCAAATCTCGTGATTCCTCCCACTCAATATTACGAGGATTACTCCCACTATTGTCAACATCCTCAATGAATTTAGCATTTCTAACTTCAACAATTCTAGGTGTATTTGAGGGACAGTAAAATCTATACCCTTTGGAGTTTACCGGGTAGCCTATGAAGTATCCACTTACTATCCTAGGGTCCAATTTCTTTAATTGAGGATTATAAACCCTCACTTCAACTAGACACCCCCATATGTGTAAATTTCTTAAACTTGGTTTCCATCCATACCAGATTTCAAAAGGTGTTTTGGGAACAACCTTAGATGGAACCTTGTTTAAGACATACCCGACAATTTTCAAGGCTTCACTCCAAGGGAGATTAGAAATAATACTAATGCTTCTCACCATGTCTATAAGTGTATGGTTCCTCCTTTCGGCTACACCAATTTGTTGAGGTGTATCAAGCATTGTATATTGTGCAATAATGCCTTCTTCCGCGAGGAACTTAGCAAATTGTCCTGATATTAGTCCTTTTTTTGTGTACCTCCCATAATATTTCCCACTACTGTCTAACCTTCTTTTTGTTTCTCTACCTCTACCGTATAGGCCTTGAACGCATCTAGTGCCTCTGCCTTGTCATAAAGAATGTATGGATACATGTATCTAGTATGGTCATCAATAAACGAGATAAAATATTTCTGATCATTCAGACAAGGTGTAGGAAATGGTCCACAAATGTCAATGTGTATAATGTCAAGAACTTCGGAACTCCTTTTGGCACCTTTAGTGATTTTGTTAGTCTGTTTTTCCTTAATACAGTCCATACAAGTACCAAAATCAAGAGTCTGCAAGACTCCCTCATTCACTAACCTTTTAATTCTTTCAATGGAGATATGTATCAATCTCCTATGCCATAACTTAGAGGAATTCTCCTTAATAATGCCATGTTTTATGCCAATATCATCACCATGCAAAATTAACAAATTACTCTCATAAGAGGAATCTAGATCAAATTTATATAAACCATCAACTAAACTACCAGTACCAATAAATGTACCATTATTGACTAAACTAAAACTAGAGTTCTCAAAAATAAATTTAAATCCTAAAGACATAAGCCTTGAGACAGAAACTAAATTCCTAGAAAACGATAGAATGTAAAAAATATTTTCCAGATCTAAATGAAAACCAAATTTTAAAATGAGTCTAAAAGTTCCCATAACTTCCACTTGTGAGCGCATCCGATTTCTTGAATCGATGCTTTGTTCACTTCCTTTTGGTTTCCTTAGGCTGAGAAAGCCCTGCATGATATTTGCAATGTGAATGAATTAATTCACCATGTATTATTAGGAGCGTCAACAAAATGAGGTTCATAACACACAAAAGAGAAAAAAAATACCTTTATTTTCAAGCCATTTCTTGTATTTAGAGCAGTCCTTTTTCATGTGTCATTTTTTCTTGCAGAAGAAGAATCCATCTTTATTGTCATATCACTTTATTGGCATGTTTCCATCCTTCTTCATTTTAGGAGCACCTTTACCCTTTTTAACATTTCCCTTAACATGAGTTGCCAGATGTGCACTTTTCAGTTTCTCATGTTTCAATCTCTCTTCCTCTTGAACACACATGATCAATAGTTCATTCATAGACTATTTATCTTTCTGTGTGTTATAAGATATTTTAAATGGTTCATACTTCGTAGGAAGAGAATTGAGAATGAAATGAACCAAAAACGACTCTGAAATCTCTATCTCCAATGACTTAAGTCAAGGAGCAATGCCTCTCATCTCCATGATGTGTTCACGCACACCTTTAGAGTTGTTGTGTTTCATACCCGAAAGTTTCTTCATTAGGATGTTGACGAGTGATTTATCAGAACTTGCAAATTGTTCCTCAATAGCCTTCATGAAGTCCTTTAACTTATATCAAGAATTGACCCCCTAATGCTTACGTTGATGTGGGACTTGATAAGCATTAGACTCAAGTGATTTGATTACTCCCATTGATCACACACAGCTCTCCCATTTGGTATGCTTGATTCTATGGGGATGGTTGGTTCATCCACACGGAGCGCCAAGTTAATGTCCATGCACCCTAACGTTAAGAGGACTTCGTCTTTCTAGTTAGAAAAATTATCATCGGACAGGAAAGGAATACGAGACAAATCATTATAAGTTGAAACAACTGTATAACTATGAAAACATACATTATTTTTATGAAACATTACCTATAATCTGAATAAACAAATGTCAAATTTAGTAGTAAAAATTAAACATTCCTATGGGTAGAGGTCGCAACATGCATTAAATTTGCTATTACTTTTATAATAGGATTTGCAAATTTTATAATATTAAGAAGAAAATAACCCATACTTATGGGCATAGGGCATAAAATCCTCATAGTACCCAATTCACTATATTATTCCACATAAGTTTTACAAAATAATTACTTCCCTATGGGGCCAAGCAATTACTTATAAAAACTTAATTGCAATATAAACATGCCAAACATTCTTTTTATGTGATCAAAATGTATTAATCACTAATCAACATGGCTTAAGATGCTATGACTACTCATAAGTCAATATGATATCTTTATGTGGCATAATTCATGACATAAATAAATCCTTAACTTCATGTCAAATTATTTCTTAAATATACTTCTGTCAAATCTAGCATACATATACCATAAGTAGACCTCATCTAAAAGCATGCTAATATTATTTATAAAAAAAATCAGAAGCAATTCAATGCAAATGGCTTTAAAGACACATAAATAACTCAAAAAACATTCATTGTATAACACATGCAAATAGTGTTTGCATAGTTCCTAATAGCATGCAAATGTTACTAAAAAATCTTCATGACTAAATTCAACCATTTGAGCCTTAAAAGTCACATTCTAACTACCCAACATTATAAAATAAATAGTTCTTAGGATCTGAAAATTAAATCAGATAAACCAAAATTAGGCTATGAACATGAATCATTATTATTCAAAAGTTATACTAAATATGAATAAAATATTTATGCACACAAAGGTTTCAATCAAACATCAATTGATTTTATTCTTAATATACTGGGTCATTTTACCTACTATAAAAGTAGAACTTAAGCTCTCTATTACTTTGAAGGTCAAAACACAGATAAAGATTTGTTCAATTTTCATCCCAAAAAAAAAAACTTAAAGTTTTAATGCAATCAAACCACCCAAATAATATCAAAGTTGATCCCAAAATTAATGATAGAAAAAACCGATATATATATAATAAAACACCTAAGAGTTTGAATTTTTATTTGACACATATTTTTTCCTCCAAAATCATCTCACCACCTAATTTTATCACATGTTTAATCATTTAATATTTAATTAATTTATAGTTTAACACTATTTTTGTTTCGTACATTGTTCATACACGATAGTGTACACGTGTTGAAAAAGTTTTGTTGGGTTATGCATTTTTAGAAATTTTGATGTTATTTTTAAAAAAATAAAAAGTAATTTTAAATGATATAATCAAATAAACAAAGAAATAAAAATTATTATTTAGTATAGTGGAATCGATTTTTTCTACGTTCAAATCTTATGTTTTATCGTGCCTTCAGATATGAGTTATAACTAGTGTATATATATATATTATCGTTTTTAAGATCAATTTATCAAAACAGTAATTAAGTTAGATTTAATGGTTATTATTCACAGGTGATTGTTTATTGAATTAAAATTCAATAGTTACTATCCATCGATAATTGTCTACTGAATTAAAATAGTAACTAAGATTTAATGGTTACTGTCCACCGATTATTGTCCATCAAATTAAAACATTAAAAAAAAAACTCATATATTTAGGTCAAACGACACAATAGATGAATTGACTCTGATACCAAATGTTAGACCTAAATAGTAAAATTATGTATCACAGCAGAATAGAATACTTACCTCCCGTCATATCATTCAGGCCTTCTAACTTTGAAATTCTAAATCACGAGCCTGTTGATCAAGCACTCACAAGAAAAACTAAACACTCTCACTAATACTTTGTGGAGATGTGGGAAAAGGGTTTCTAACTTGGCCTACGTTCAGAACATACTGCATTTCTAATGGCATTCACAGGTCTTTATTTATTTATAGGCAAGTCAAGGACTCTAATTCTTATTACTTAGACAAATTAATTTATCAGGTTCTTTTTATCAAGGACTCTGAAACTAATCTGATAACTATAACTAACCTGATAACCACAATCTTATAATGTGTAGATTGACATAATCTCAATTACTAGATTTTGACTCAAAATTATCTATATAATCATAAAAACTAATGTGGTATATGGGCCACTTCAAGTCTTCTAATTAAGACGTGCTAACATTAAAAAAAAAAATTTGCTAACATTAAAAACTTGTGGGGGATTATAAGAATAAAAATAGGTTTTAAAAACTTATCACCAATATAATTGTTGGACAGCTCAATGCCTATATAAGGCAGTTGATGGGTCTAAAGTAAGTGAATTGAGCCTGTAGCTCTTCTTCTTCTTTAGCCTTTGGCCCTTTGTTTTTCTACACATTTTTGCATATTAGTTATTACAAACGTACGTTACACGTGAACTAATTTGACTTATCATTATGCGTTTTATGTGTTTGCCTTTAATTTGTAGTTTTAGTATTCAAGATTGAAGAATTTGAGTATGTGTTTGCTAGAATGATTTTTATTAAACAAAAGGACTTGAACGAAGACAAAACTCATAGTTTGCAACTCCCTAATTTATTGTAATAAAATTTTATTTATTACAAAACTAATTTCCAGCATTAACAATCCAATTGTAAATGGAAGTCTTTTTACTACTAAATCAATCAACTAACTAATCTAAGTCATAATTTATCTAAAACATAATCCGTACACAAATGCTCATCAAAAATAAATACTCAAATTAAATGATATACCATTACCATCTATCACTTTTTGAAACAAATGAAAGCTATCAAATGAAAATGGTTTTGAGCTACTCGTAATAGTTGCTCAAAATGAGAAAGTCACAATAAAACATAGAGTGAAACACTTTGTTACTAATAGCTTGCAAACCACCAGCTTTGAATGAAAAGGTAATGAAAGAAGGGTTAATAGTACTTTTAGTCTTTAAAATATGTATTTTTTGTCATTATATCAATTTTTTTAATTTGGTCCCTAAAGTGTTCAATTCGTATTATTTTGGTCCATGTGTAAATAGATCGTCATGTTTTTGAGGAAATAATCACGTGTTGGGCATGTAATATCATATAAAAAAATTGACATAGAGTCATTTTTATCAAAAAAAACTTGACAGATTGTCTGATTAGGGATCAAGTGACACGGATTGCATACTTTAGGAACCAATTTGGCAAAATTAATACAATGAAGACTAAAATGACCAAAAATACATACTTTAGGAACCAAAAATATTATTAACCCATGAAAGAAGTACGTTCAATTAACGATGAGATAAATATGTTTATCTTAGGTGTGGATTCAGGTATTCCTCTCTATGTGAATGTGATAGTAATAACATATAGCTTAGTTGTTTGGTACACGATGTTATGTTAGGCGAGCTAAAAAGTTATAAGCCAAATTGCAACTAATCCCATAAGGTTATGACTTTTAAGCTTTGTAAAACCGGCATCTAATTGTATTATTGGTAGTATTGAATGAGTGTTTTGGGGGAAATTTTGTTGTTTAAATGCACAAGAAAAGTATTGTCTTATAAGGGCAAGAGGATACGACTAAATTTAGAATTTGAGCAATGTTATAGGGACCTAATTTGAGAATCTAATCAAAAACTTAATTCAATGCAACCATTGTCTTTGTTATGAGTTTCAATGTAAGATAAAACTCACTTTCAATCCAACAACTACATTGATTAGGTTCTCAAATTAGATTCTCAAATTAGGTCCAAATACCATTTTTCTTAGAATATTGATTAGTATTTATACAATTTTGAATTTTTATTTGTATTTTTATTTTATATGCTTGTTTATTAAAATTTCCCATGTGCTAGTGTTAAGATTCCCCAATCTATACATTTGTCAATTGCCCAAAAACCCATGCGTTGGAATGTGCAAAGTATATTTTTCTTCTACTTTGACGATGACAAATTACACAAAAAAAAAAATCACTGGGATGATTGTTAGAGTAATTTTTCAATATGAATTAAGGTACAAAATAAGAAAGACAAAATAATATTTGTAAAACATGTGACAAGTACAAGAGTTTGTGGGACACTTTTCAATGTGAATCCATATAGTAGACCAACTACTACATCGCCATTGTATATGCCCATTTCTATCTTATAATAATGAATAATCATCAAGCCAGCAAAGCGTGATATTCCTCCTCCTAATTATTTGAACAGGCATCAAGTTTTATTTTTTCAAGGTATGATCTAAAGGTTTGTGTTGAGCCTCTGCTTCTCTTCACTGGTCATGTCCATACTATTCTGATCCTTAGCTTTAGGTTTCTTTGCAACCATTGTCCTCCCGCATGAGCAAAATTTGTTGGTTTCTCATGGAACAATAATGACTATCATGCATTCTTCACTATCCAAAGCCCTAATTTGGGATGTATTATGAATTCATGTAAACCAAAATCCCGATTAATAATTAAAAATACATATAAAACCAATTCCTCTTATTTAAGAATAAATTTAAGCCGTGACTAAATCACCTTAGAAACTCATTATAATCCAGTATCAAAAGAATCATCCACAAAGAAATGAAATCAGTCTTTCAAACAATCTCATTGCCGATTTTCAGAATACAAAACATGAATGCGTTATATGCAATTAAAACATTTACCTCATAGAACAAAGTTTGGTTTCCAAGAAATTACTTAACAAGAGTAACTACAAACTCATGCAAAAGCAGTCTAATCCCCCATTCAAATGTAGTAATGTTATGAGCACCTTGAACTGAGTGAAGAGTGTAGGACCTCTTGACCTTAAATTCGACAATGTCAAGTGCTTGCAAAGTATATTCCATTGACACCTCTATTAGCTTGAATTCATCAATATATTAACTACTGACACATCAGCTATATCTATAGATGTATGAATGTATAAGTCTGAAACAAGAGCAATCTGATCTTAACAAGAAGTAGTTTAGAGGAAATATAAAAATCTACAAATAACATATCAATACAAAAAGTCACATTCAATAAAATTGGGTGCATACTCATAAGGAACTTGAATAGTTGTGATATAATTCGTCATACCTGTGACTAAGAGTAGGTAAGATGTATCACCAAATTTGGGTTGGAGATTAGGCTCTAGCACCTCAAGTGGGAAATATATTGATAGAGTTTCTGATTGTGATTCTTGGAACCTCATAGCTTTGCTCCAATTAAACTCTAATTGGCTCACTTGCCCATGTACATCTCCAAATTATTCATCAAATCATGTATCATCATATTCTTCACTCATTGTATTTGTCTGTGTAGTTCTCCACTTTCCTCTGGGTTTTCAAATTCAAGATCTTTGAAGTTTCTCATACACGGCTGATTCGAACACAACGAGTGTGTGTGCGTATTCATGTGGTTTGTTGTTGGGTGGGAAGTTTAGAAGGAGAGAAGACATCGGTATTTAAACCAGTTAGAAGTTATTATGGACTGTTCATATGTAAAGAAGTTGAGAAGATTTTGTAAGGAAACTAACTCATTAATTTCTTCCATAGAACTTGTAGTGTCTAACTAAGTCGTAGAAGTGATCATTATAGTGCCAACAAATGCATCTCCACTTTTACGTGAGAAGTGGGGAGAATATGAAAGGGATCACTCAACACCATTAAAGTGGTAACTGAAATATTAAAGAATATATGCACCACAAATTGTTATTGTTAAAGGGTAGAGTGGATATTAAAATATTAACTAAGAAGTTAGCTAATTTTTATGTGTGGTATATTAATAGGTCTTTTAAATAGAAAATGTTTTTGAACTAATAAACTTATGTAGTAATTAAGATATTGATGGAAGATTAAAGGTTAATAAGGATAGAGGAGAGAAATTTTAAATTTTTCCTAAGGATAGAATTGGCTTAACATTATTACACGAGGATAAAATCGGAAAATAAAAGTTTTTCAAGTTTGCTCACTTTTATAAGTAGTATAGATATCTTAGTTCCATACCAGTTAGTGATATTAAAATATCTTTCTATTATCTTGATTTTATGGGTAACTTCAATTCAGTTAAGTTCACTTCCGTTCTCGGTGTACATGAACCCTAAGGACATATATGATCTTTAGTCTGAGCTGAATCTGCACATGAATGATTATATCTACTTTAATATTGTTTGGTTTTCTTGTTACTGTTCAAGTGGTATTCAAATACTAGTTGTTAGTTTTGTTAATTTATAAATTCTATTGATGTATTTAAATAGAGATTTTACGCTTGATTAATTCAAAAGAAGATATAAAACTCCATATAATTTTCCCAACAAATATTTGGGGTAACATTCACTGCCCTTGCCCACGCCGAAGACCCCATCCTTAACCACCATTAATGTGCTTGCTTGAGAATCGAGTTTGTTAGAATTGAACCTGAAATTTAAACTCAAGTTTGTTAGAATCGAGTTTAAAATTTTAAGTATGGCCAGTAGTTGAGTTGAATTCGTCTTCGAATTGAGGTTTTTATAACCAACTTGACCCCTAATTTCGTCAAACTCATTTGAGTTATGCCCTTAATTTGAATTCCCACCCCTTTTTCCTTGAGGTTGAATTATAATTCTCTACGGTGCTAGATTCTCACTATTTTGATGCTAGATCATATGTTGTCTATTGGTAGAGGTCTTATTTATATGCTATGGGCCTTACCTAATTAGGTGGTCTACATTAAGGTGAACGTGGGAAACTAGTATTAAAGTGAATTTGGATCACTCAAGTTCAATCCAGACACATGTATTCTTGTACATGCATTTTATACACCAAAATCATGTGAGAATCACGTGCATTAAGTCAACAAGTTCATTTCTGAAGAAGAGGTGTAAAATGACTGTGCATATTTATATGGTTAATGAAGTCACGCAACGAAGGCATGTGGCAAGAGCCCAAGTTTATCGAAGCTAGAAATCCATGAACCAATCAACAAATGCTTGGTGAAATAAGCCGAGCAATCAATCAAAGTTCCCATTGAAAACTACTAACCGAACCGAGCTTCTAGACCGAGCAAAGGATGCAGTTAGCAACTTGTTCACAATCTACTTAAAGATGATGACATATCAATCCCAAGGAATCATCGAAAAATTAATAAGAAAGCCGCCTTAACCAAAGGAACCTGTAGCCTAGAGAAACCGGAGGAAATGAGCCGGAAGAAATCAAGGCTCAAATGGGGAAGAATCCGGCTTAAACTTAAGTGTGCATAGGGGGTAAAGTGTAATTTACTCCTAATGATGGTGATTAGATTAAGGATAAATTATATTTTATCTTCTTAAAATATTATACCCTAAAATATTAATTTTGTTTCATATCACTCCAATAGTTTTTCGTCATCTATTCGAGTGATATGAAATAAAATTAATAATTTAGAGTATAATGTGAGAAATTTTATAATTGAGAGTATAAAATAAAATAAATATAATAGTTTAGGGAGATAAAGTATAATTTACTCTAAGTTTTTTTTTTTTGAAGAAAGTCGTGCGGATTGAAACGGTGCCGTATAAATTGGGCGGTAAAAGACGCGCCTCTTTTGAGGCCACCTTGCCTGACCCTTTGCAATATAAAAGGCAGAGCTTCTGGTTCAAAATTCAGAGCACACCTCTCAACTCTCAAATCAGATCTCAACTCTCAAATCTGACTTCTGAACTCTCTCAAATCAAACCTGTCAATGGCACGCCGTCCTCACCGAGCTCGACCTCAGCAAGCTCGACCTCACCACGCTCTGTTGAAGAAACTTGCAAAAGATATTGAATCCTTGAAGAAAGCCAACAATGACGTTGTCGAAGCTGTAGAACTGAGGAAACAGTGGAGGAAGAAGACTAGGACAACTAGATCATATGTTGTCTATTGGTAGAGGTCTTATTTATATGCTATGGGCCTTACCTAATTAGGTGGTCTACATTAAGGTGAACGTGGGAAACTAGTATTAAAGTGAATTTGGATCACTCAAGTTCAATCCAGACACATGTATTCTTGTACATGCATTTTATACACCAAAATCATGTGAGAATCACGTGCATTAAGTCAACAAGTTCATTTCTGAAGAAGAGGTGTAAAATGACTGTGCATATTTATATGGTTAATGAAGTCACGCAACGAAGGCATGTGGCAAGAGCCCAAGTTTATCGAAGCTAGAAATCCATGAACCAATCAACAAATGCTTGGTGAAATAAGCCGAGCAATCAATCAAAGTTCCCATTGAAAACTACTAACCGAACCGAGCTTCTAGACCGAGCAAAGGATGCAGTTAGCAACTTGTTCACAATCTACTTAAAGATGATGACATATCAATCCCAAGGAATCATCGAAAAATTAATAAGAAAGCCGCCTTAACCAAAGGAACCTGTAGCCTAGAGAAACCGGAGGAAATGAGCCGGAAGAAATCAAGGCTCAAATGGGGAAGAATCCGGCTTAAACTTAAGTGTGCATAGGGGGTAAAGTGTAATTTACTCCTAATGATGGTGATTAGATTAAGGATAAATTATATTTTATCTTCTTAAAATATTATACCCTAAAATATTTAATTTTGTTTCATATCACTCCAATAGTTTTTCGTCATCTATTCGAGTGATATGAAATAAAATTAATAATTTAGAGTATAATGTGAGAAAATTTATAATTGAGAGTATAAAAAAAATAAATATAATAGTTTAGGGGGGTAAAGTATAATTTACTCTAAGTTTTTTTTTTTTGAAGAAAGTCGTGCGGATTGAAACGGTGCCGTAAAATTGGGCGGTAAAAGACGCGCCTCTTTTGAGGCCACCTTGC
>CAUOFW020004667.1:0-30279 GCA_963454935.2 Ilex paraguariensis | reverse complement strand
AAAGGGTTAAAATGCATACCTTGTTACCAGCTGCTTAAAAGGGGAATGCCCCTGTATAACCTGCACCCCAATTCCAGTCAAGGAAAGTAAAGTAAATCCAAAGATGGCATGCAATTTAAAGTGAGGAAAAGGAAAAGGCGTAGGAGTTCAATGAATTATTCCATGATTCTGAGGCAAAAAAATTATGATCCTAAAATAATCTACTGAGTTATGCTATATAAGAATTTAACATAGTTAATAATCCACACTAAAAAGTAAAATAAAAGCAGGAATTAAAGCATGAAAGAGTAAACTAAATAAAGTACCTGTGAAGGTAATATATTGACAGCTAATTGTTTGCCCAATTCCAAGGCTCTTTTAGATTCGGGGACTCCACCTCCTGTTGAAATAATTATTGGTGTTAGTCTGCGACTCTGTTGTACTACATAAGTTACCAATTCAGTTTTCCTAACTCACACATTATAATTAATCATAGTTCTGCAAAATATCCAGTACACATGTAAAAGCTTATCGAAATGGAAAATTTATATGCCCGTATTCACAAATTCAGTTTGTTTTAAATTATAAGAAAGCACTTTGAAGTATATAAAGATTGTTCAAAGCAACAAAACAGTATGCTATACCCCCAGGGGTTTGACATACCCCATCTTGCTTGGAAATTAAGAATGCAATGCCATTCTAAGCTATCAATGTACTTCCATGACCCAAAGGGATTACAAAAAACAACTCACCGTTGGTCAAGAAAACGAATGGAATTTTCAATGTACCTGCCCACAGGGAGATCAGAGAAGTGTTAAAAGAGAGAGAAAATAAATGTAGAGGACAAGCAGACTGTCCACTAAATGCAAATTAAGACATCCAAACCCGATACAAGGTGCCAATGAGTTAGTCGTAACACCAGTATTAATGTTAAATGGAGTAATTAGAAGCACGGAATTGAGGTCCTGGAATTGGAATTGGAAATTCTGAAACAATATTGTAAGGGATTAAATCCGCACCGGGATATCCTCCTCCCACTGAAGGATTTTGATTGACCTGGACCCCTTCCTAGGACAATCCAGTAGCCTTTACCTCTCAGTGCCCATAAGGATCTCGTCCCACATCGACTGAGAGTCGTCCCCCCCCCCCATATAAGCCTACGCTTCATATGGAGGAGGTACACACTAGCACTTGATCAGTCGATGTGGAACGAGGTCCTCATGGACACTGAGAGGTAAAGGCTACTGGATTGCCCTAGGAAGGGGGTCCAGGTCAGTCAGAATCCTTCGATAGGGGGACGATATCCCGGTGCGGATTTAATCCCTTACAAAAAGGCACCATTTGGTGGACAGGATTGCCTCCCTCCGAAAGGGTTCTGGCTGGCCTAGACCCCTTCCTAGGGCAATCCAATAGCCTTTACCTCTTAGTGCCCATGAGGACCTCGTCCCACATCGACTGAGAGTTGTCTTCCCCCCCGGATATAAGCCTACGCTTCATATGGAGGAGGTACTATCAAGTAACTAATGGGTACCTCCTCCATATGAAGCGTAGGCTTATATGCCAGGGGGGAAAGACGACTCTCAGTCGATGTGGGACGAGGTCCTCATGGGCACTAAGAGGTAAAGGCTACTGGATTGCCGGTCCAGGCCAGCCAAAATCCTTTCGGAGGGAGGCAATCCTGTCCACCAAAAGGCGCCATTTTGTAAGGGATTAAATCCGCACCGGAATATCCTCTCCCACCGAAGGATTCTGACCGACCTGGATCCCTTCCTAGGGCAATCCAATAACTTTTACCTCTCAGTGCCCATGAGGACCTCGTCCCACGTCGATTGAGAGTCGTCTCCCCTTGCATATAAGCTTATGCTTCATATGGAGGAGGTACCAGATCAAGTGGCTAATGGGTACCTCCTCCATATGAAGCATAGGCTTATATACGGCGGGAAAACCGACTCTCAATCGATGTGGGACGAGGTCCTTATGGGCACTGAGAGGTAAAAGTTACTGGATTGCCCAAAGAGGGGTCCAGGTAAGTCAAAATCCTTCCGTGGGGGAGAAGATCCGAACGTGCGATTTAATCCCTTACAAATATCTACGAGATTCCCAATTCCGAAGCCTCGATTTCATACTGTCAAATGCAGTGTATACGCCACAGAAAGATACCACTGAGTAAATCCAATGATTCATATTCGTTGATTCTCTCTCCAGTAAATCAGTCGTTCAATTCAATCACAATGTCTAAGCAAATGAAATTCACTATTAAGCGCAAAAAACTTCAAGCAATTCAATATTCAGTAGGCGCTATAAATATCGATATTTGCGTACCGCAATGATCGTATAATTTCTGAAGAGCATGAGAAGAACCACCGATGGGAGTGTCGCCCCGAAGAAGTACACCGTCGATGTCGAACGCAATGCCAAAGGACGGCCTATTTCGATCCAAGAATCGTTATACATAAACGCAATGGCATCGAATTTGTGCGAACAAAATTGAGGAGGACTTACGGTTCGGAGTGAGAGTGAATCTGCGAGAAGAAGGCACTTGAAGTGGTGGCGGTGGCGGTGGCGGCGGAGGAGGAAGAATATACCAACGAATTAGCTCGCTTCAGATTCTGAGAACAGACCTTTGCGAAGCTTTGGAGGAATCTCATCTTCCTCCTTTTTGGTATTGGAATCGAAAATTGGACTGAGAGAGCGTTTTCACTTTTCGGTTCTCTTCTAAGAATGTGCAAACCGGAAAGTGACTGCGTCACCGCGCGGAGTCGAACGCTGACACCATCTATAAAAAAACTTCACACTTAAAAAATAATAATAACAGTTTAAATTGTTTAGATCTAATGGTTTATATTATGATTAAGTAATTTAATTTTTGAACCTTGATAATTTATTTAAATTTTAATCTTTTTAATCTTTTAATGATAATAACTCATTTAAATATTAATATTTTAACCATAGTCGGGGCTCGACCAGTATCATTATATAAAAGAGTGACAATTGAATTCGATAGAATCCACTTATTAATTTGCTATTTTTTTTATAATATAGTGATTACTATAAATTCTCATCAGACTCTACAAACATTGATTGTTACAAATTTTGGACATCGTACAAATTAGAGAAATTTTGTTGACATACTGAAGTGTCAAATGATAGAGCTTCAATAAAAAATTTTAAAATTATATTACAATAATATTAATTGATCATATTACTTCATATCATTAGATCAAAAAATTATGCCAACTTTTTAATTCTCAATAATATTAATTGAATATTATGAGATAAAATCAAGTAAGTAAAAAGGAGGCTCGAGCTCAAATTGTTCATTCGGTCCTTATACATTAGGCTAGACAATTTGTATGGGAAGCAGATGGCGAGGTGAGGGGGTGGGGCTTTTGTAGATTAGGTTTTGTTGTCAATTGGAGGTGTGAGAGAGAGGGGGGGGATAAGCTGCTGAGGAAGGCAAAGGGGTAAGATTTTCGCAAAGAGCAATGCTATTGAGACATAATTTATAAACATAATTTGAGGACATAATGAGTTGTCACCAATGAGATGGTAATGAATTCATTATTGCTACAATGGAACCTATCATTAAATATGTTTTACTATCATTTCATTGAAGACAACTCATTATGTCCTTCAATTATGTCCCAATAATATTAGTGTTTCGCAAATAAGGTTGTGTTGTGTGAGGATGGATGATAGAGGAAAGTTGTTGGTAAGGTGTTGAGGGTGGCCACCAGTGGTGGTAGAGAAAGAGAGAGAGAAATAATAGTAACGACTTGGAATGAAGAGGGGCTGGGAGTTTAAGGAAGTAGGGTTTTGTGTTGGGACACAAAAACAATGTCGCGTTGAGATTAAAACACACAAAACAAAGTGACGTCATTTTTGATTTTTTTTTTTTAATTCAAGGAAAATACCGATGCAAAATAATAAAACAAATTGAACTTTTTTGCATGTGTTTAATGTCGATGCAAATATCTGACAAATATTTATGTCAAGTCAAAACAAAAAACTCCGAAACAAAAGTCTTCTATGGTAGTGCACCAACTAGTTATAAAATACTATGTGGATTTAGTGGATCTCATTATTTTAATAAATATCAATAGTCACCCTATCCAACAATTACCAAATTAGGATTGTGGGGGGTTTCACTTATTCTACTTGGTGTTCTACTATACGTTACACCCAATATTTACTCAAAATATTGTCCACCGCAAAATAAAATGGGCCTAAAACCACTGGATCACCTCTACTAAGGCAATAATTAAAATTAGACCAGACAATTCTAATCAAACATAAAAAAACAAATTCGTCAGACTCATCATATATATAGATTGACACAAACCCGCTTAAATATGATATGAACTCGCTAGATAAAACTTACACATGACATAAAACAAAATTATAAACAATTATAGATAAATTAGACATGATTGAACATATTTTAACACGACACTATCCATTCATAATGGAATTCATTATTTAGGCCAAAAAAAGGAAAACAAGTGCAGGGCTCCTGATGAGAAATTGGTAAAACTTAGTCAATTGATTATTATATGTGCAGGATGATTTTTCGCACAATAAATGAGATAATAGGTCTCTTCATTGGTAAGCTCGTGTCCGCCTAGAATGTCACTTCGATGAACGCCCTTGAGTGCCCCACTGTGGACGATGATGGAGCTGCGGACAAGGCTTTAAGGAAAAAGGGTTGCAAATAGTGACAGAACCTTCTACAAACGATTAATTCACAAATAAGCTCTCAACGGTGTTCTGTCACCCAAAAAAGAAAAGTTAAAAGGGCGCCGAAATATACTCCGACGTGACCCCTCTAACGCTCAAGTCATTAATTGAGGAATGTTTTGAGAACATTGTTCTATTGCTTGGGGTATTATTTATATCTTCCAAGAATTGATTGAAGCGGACAACTGGGTCCTTTGGAAGGAAAAACACCTGGTTGGTTCATATAGGGGACAATATTTAGTGTGCAGATCTCGATTAGAGCGTTTGTTTCTCTTTGCACCAAGGGCTTCCGCAAATCTGCATTGGGGTCGCCGAGTACTTAATGCACACTTCTCGATTCTGCCGAGCAATGAATACATCTCATACTTCTATAGAATCATTTAATGCATCTTGGGCATGGCCATGCACGCGCAGGGACATTTTTGTCAATCCCCAATTCAAAGGGTCAATAATTAATTGTTTCATACACCGTACATCTCTATCATTAGTCATTGAATTACTTTTCTAATTATTCTAATTGTCTTAGAAAAGGGGACCAATTATTGAGCCATAATGCTCAGTAGTTGCTTTATCTCGATCATGGGTATGCTTGCCTTAGTCGATGCAGCTGATATGCCGAGAAAGGGACAGTGATATTGAGGAGGGATTTATGCCGAGGGTGATCCCCCTTGAAGCTGAGATAGTTTTGGATCCCTCGACGGCGAGGTAAGCCGAATACTCCAAGATGGAGTGCAATCTGTCGTGGTCCAGATGACATGTGTCACTTTCCCACTTGGTTATCAAAAATGTCTCATCACTATAGATACATTATTTTTTTTAGGAAGAATTACACTCAAATCCCCTAAGATTTGTCACTTAATCACTCATACCCTCTTACATTTGAAATATTACATACAGACTCCCTGAGGTTTATACGTGCACAACACTTAAACCCTTGCATCAAATGTCTGTTAATATATTGGTTAGTAACACTTAAACCCTTCAAATTTAAAATGTTATACTTAGACTATAAATACTCCAATCAAGTATAGAACATCAAATATTTTAAATTTTATAACAAAAATTCATGTTCTAATATATTATTTATTGAAATAAAATAAAAAATAAAAAGTCATTTTTTTCTTAAAAAATCGTAATTAGTATATGATTATACTATCTATTGAAATAAAACTAAAAATCAAACAAGGAGTATAAGTCGTTTATACTAGAACATAAATTTTATAACCAAAATTCAATAAAATTAAAATTAAAAATCTAATTTTTCTTAAAAAATCATAATTAGTATACAATTATACTATGTATTGTAATGAATACAATATATTCTACATTTAATTGGGGTAATTTAGTAATTTAATTTAGTCATTTAAACGACCAAATTAAATTCCAATAAATAGTATAATTGTATACTAATTATAATTTTTTAAGAAAATTTTTAATTTTATTTCAATAAATATTATAATAGAACATAAATTTTGGTTGTAAAATTTAAAATATTTGAATTTCTATCTTTGATTGAAGTATTCTTAGTCTAAATATAACATTTTAAACTTGAGAGGTTTAAATATTGCATGCCTACAAACTTTAGGAAGTTTAGATGTAATTTATTAATGAATATACTAACCGACATTGATGACAAGGGTCTAAGTGTTACGTGTGTACAAATTTCAAGAGATCTGTGTGTAATATTTTAGATATCAGGAGTCTAAATAATTAAATAATAAATTTTAATAAATCTGAATATAATTTTTCTTTTATTTTAATCCTCCCAAATTCCATCTGGGTGAGGATAATTACAGAACTATTCTCAACACTGCTAATGGGGACAATAGTCCCACGCTCCAACCCCTATGGGCCAAAATGTGTTGCCAACTTGCCATATTCCCCAAACTACGACACAATTCGCTCGTGCAACTCACGTGCCCTACTGGCATGTCTCACACACCCCACACTCACATGATGCCAAATTATTGCATACACCACCATCCATATGCACTCCAAATGCTTAAAACCACACCATAACGCCCCAGGCCCCATCTCTCTCTCCTCTCTCACTTTTCTTGCATTCTAAGCTCTCTTTGATCGATACACTCAATACATATATCTCACTAACGCAGACCTGACCTCGCTGTAAAGATGGCCTCCGTCTGCATATCAAATTCTGTCAACGACGCCCGGGCTCCGGTGAGAGCAACCTACGTAAACATTTACAAGTGGCCTGAATCCGACGCTGCCTTTGTGAGGTCAGTGAGCTCTAACAGCCGTCTGCAGGGGGGTGGTGGTGGTCGTGGTCACCCGACGGTGGTGGATAGCATCTCATGCAGACAGTTGTATTTGAGAAGCTATACGTTCTCTAGGAAAGAGAGTGTGCCTGAGAAGACCAAGAAATGTTTGGAAAGAATTAAGAAGACAGTGGTGGCGAGTAGGAGAAGAAGGAAACCTCATGACAGTGGTGGCGGTGGCGGTGGCGGTGGCGGAAAGAAATGTGTGGTGAGTAGGAGGGCTAAGCAGGTTTCTTGTGCAGCCTTGGCGTCGATCTTTCGGAGGTTGCTATCTTGCACTACCAAAATCGATGTGGTTGATTGAATGAATATTATCAGGATTTTTGTATTTTGATTGTGATTTTTATTTTTTTATTTTTTGTGCTTTTATTTATTTAAGTCTCACCTTTCCTATTCTATAGGCATAAATACCATGATTAACTGTGTATTGAATTTTAGGCATCACTTGATATATCTCTTCCTTTTCAGTTTCTTGATTAAGAATGTTTCATATACATAGAAACACACCTTTTATTTTTTTAACTGTGAAAGGTGATTGCGTCAACTAATGCGTATTTCGATTAATCTTCTTTCTGATTTGATAAAAGACAGATCATCAACGTCGGGATTAAAGTATTCATAAGGAATAAATTTCTCATAACCTGATTCCAAAAAATTACTAAAATTTGAATTGAAGACATCTGAATTTATAACTCGTCTCTATTATTGTTTCATCTGAAGTTCTATACATACAAACACTCATCCATGGATTCACACACACTTCTACAGGTAAATATTTAAGTGAATGAATGATGAATTTCTTGTAGTTTTAATAATGTGATGTTGGAAGAAAGATAGGTGAGCTGACAATCTTTGTTCTATATTTTGTATCAATAATCCTATTTTTGACTTAATTTTTTGATATAATTTATTAATTTCATCTATCACAATAATTTAATTAGTAACAAGTTTTAAAATATATTGGGGTTTGCTGTCAATCCAATGGTTATAATTTGATTAAATCAATAAATTAAATCTAAATAATATTTCCCATTTTGTTTTATGATTCCTAGCAAGAGAATTTATCAATGCCAAGTGTAACTTGTGTGGAAGTGTTATTGTACCAAAGTTTGTTTAATGCGTAAATGACTCCGTTATAATCTTGTATAGCCAAATTTTGTTCTGCGTATAAAGTCTACATAACTTTATTCATATCAATTTATTTGTTAAACGAATTTAGCTTGTTAATTTAGTCATGATCCGAAATTAATTAATGTTAAATTTGTATTTAATGATTTTATGCTATATAATATTTAATGGTATTATATCAATTTTGTATCATATTAACGTGATAAGAATTTCCGGCCTTATTGATGACACCTAGAAGATGCATGCACATTAAGAACTTAGATTGGATTAGATTAGATTTTGATTCATCCAGATTTTCTTTGACATTGCATCATCTGGCATTAGTGAACGGAGAGAAAGGGACCGTGTCAGAAAACTTCAAACTAACGAACCATTGTAGATATATGGTTAGGATTTTCAATACAATAACAAATCCATAGAAGACAATCATTGATTGGAATGTATAATATTTTATAAAATATATTATTTAGATTTAATTTTAGGATAGAATATAAGAATTTAATTCAATATAATCATTAGATTAAAAATAGGATCGGCTGAAAAACACTTGAGGCCCTAGGAAAAAAATTTAGATGGGCCCTAATTTTTTTTTAGATGCATAATTTATTTATTTTTGTTTTAAAATTTTAAATATTTAAATTTATATCTTTTAGTAGGTATATTTAAGATGTAAAATAACTTATAAAATAAAAAAATTGTGTAAATGATTATATTAAGATGAAAATTTACACAAATATTATAGTTCAAAAAAATAAAACTGAATAAATAGACCAAATTTATTAAAAATTTAGATAAAATGAGAGAATAAAGTATTGTAATTTTTTGTACAAGAATGTGGTTCGATCTTTTTTTTTTCCTTCTTTTTGAATGTATATATATATTTATGATTTAAAGAAAAATATTAATATTTTTTTTGATTGCAAGTTTCACGTAATATCCTAAATTTTTTACATTCTTTCTAATTTAATCATAGAATTTTGTGAGACATATGCATGTGAGACATATGCAAATGGGACCCTAGGTGAATGGGGCTTTAGGCGACCGTATACTTGCCTAGGGGTGGAGCTGGCCCAGATTAAAAGTAGGTTTCATTTAATATTAGAACTCATAACTAATTTCATGGTTATATTAAATTAGTTCTCTAATTAGGTCCTCAAATTAGGTACGACTCTCCCACAGGGATAGCACAATATGCACCTCTTAAGGTCGGGAATGATTCTGTATATCCAATTTTTTCTAAATATTTTTCAAATCATGTCTACTGAAATGCTTTTTTTTTTTAGACCATCAAGTAGGGTGGTCCAGTGGAATACTGACCAAACTTTTTATGCTGAGATTGGAGGTTGGAGTCTTGAAATTTATATTGGGGCTTGGTGTTTGATCGGTATGCTAGCTTAACTAGATTCATTTTCGAGAGAATTAACGGACATAGTCAGGGACCTCATAATCCCACCAATGAAAGTCTATCGGAGTGGTCTCTGGACCCTCTCTTTTATCCCACCCCTTTTTTACAAAGCAAAAAAAAGAAAAAAATGCCTTTTTTTTAGTCCAATTACGATCATATTACTCAAAGGTCTACGTGGGTATTTGTGTTAACTTTGTTAAATGGTTGCCAAAGGTTGAATATGTGACAAAATCGTGATTTACTGGAAAGTATCATATGGAGAGAGAGAGAGAGAGTGAGAGAGAGACAGACAGACAGAGACGTGAATAACTGGAAAGTATCGTTAATGAAAGAAGTAGGCCAAAAGCAAAGGAGTAAAAAGAATGGACCTAATCACAGAGATTAATTGTCAGCTCTAATATTGAATAGTTCAATAGCTGCAATGGATTATGTCTTTAGATTAAGTTTTTAAATTAGATCTCAATAGTACTTTTATATATAAAATTTAAAAAAATATTATTTAAACCTAATTTCAAGATCTAAATGAATTAAAACTCATAACTAACCCTAGTCACTCATAAATATCTTAATTCCGACGTGGATGACCTGTTTTTAACCGAACCGGATATGAAATTACTCAACATGTGCATAAACTCACCCGTACATCCCTGTTAAAAAAAAATCACATCTAACGACCATTGAATTATATATATATGCATGTTTTGGAACTTACAATGCAAGTTTGGTTGGGTTCATCGCCCTGATGTATGCATTTATCAAGCTTTTTCCTGGGCAGGTGGGGTATGAGTGCACTATATGTGACCATATAATGAGCACTTGGCACGCAACTAATCAACACCATCGTAGGGGACCATAGCACCGAATATATTTAACCATCAATTTCATTCACTAGCATTACCAATCCAGAAATATCTTGTTAACTATACTACCTCTCTCTCTCTCTCTCTCTCTCTCAACTTGACACGTCTATAACCACAATAAAGTTGATCGAATTCATTAAAGAAACTTTCCAAGAGTGAAGGTAATAGATTCTTTAGCATGGCTACTGAAATCATTAGAATTTTGTTAATGAGATGGCTCGTATTAACATGTTCTAAATTTTAAATGGTAAGTTTTCATGAGAATTTTGGGCTTATATATAAAAATAATGACTCAAAATGACAACTTAACTATTCCTTTTGAGTGAATTTTCGTAGTTATGATATATAATATCAGAACCGATCCGTGCACACGAACGACTGTGTGAGTTGGAGGGCATTGTTGTTGAAGGGAACTAAAGCACTAATAGAAGTCAAACTGGAGCAAGATCTTCTGAGAGTATTTTTAATGGACTCTTTATTTTCACTGAACTTTATATTTTACAAAATCAACTACCAAAAATCAAGTTCTAATAGACTTTGATCTATTTAAACTAGTTAAAATAGATAGCCTTATTTGATTCTCTATATTTGAAGAACCCAACTCACTCTCTATTATAATTTTAATGAATGAAACAATAACACATACATTATTCATTAAATGTTTTTGACTATAAGACTAATTTTCTTCTAGAATAGAGTCTATTAAAGTTGTTTAAAATATTTCACATTTTATTTCAAAATAAATTCTCTCTGAAATAAAAAGAAATGCTATTGAAAATGCTCTGAATTTGGCAATTGAAGTAACAAAGTCAAGCTTTTGCTAGAGGACGAGTCTTCTGCTACAATTCAAATAATGCAAAACCCAAGCGTAGGCTGTCGCAAATAATAATAAATTTAAGAAATCCGAGATCGATCCTCAAGAAATGGTGAAAACGTGAAATGCAAGAAAAATAAAAGAAAATTGTTTCACAAATTGTTTGAGAAAATTGTTTGTTTAAACGAACAGAGATTGATTAATTAAGGCATTAATTGAAATACTAAAGTATCATGAATACTCTTTCAATTTCACACAACAACTATTAATAATCTAGTTTTCGAACTCAATTGGGAATCAACTGAAGAGCGTTTCTAATCAGAATATTTAGCGGTGATAATATGAAAACAGTAAAAGTTATAATAAATGAATTATTTGAATAAATATAGGAATTTACTTATAGATCACAAATATTCATTGTGTCCGGAGTTTATAATAAATCAAGTTTTTCAATAGATAAATTCTATTTTATTGCAAATAATAAATCAACTATCTTATGAGAAATTCTAATTAATTAATTCAAACATAAAATACAACAATGATAAAAACACCCACAAAAGTGATAAATCACTCACAAAAATGATAAATTTTTTAGTTGTAAAATAACTTTAAAAACTTGTAAAAACACTTTTTAAAAGTAATAAATTTTAGAGATATGATATCAAATTTTTTTTCCCAATAAATTGGTTAAGTCCATACTAAGGACTTTAACTTTGATAAAAGAGATGATTCCTTTGAATGACAATTTCCTACATCCAGTTGGAACTGTGAGGAACAAAGGCCCATTTGCATAGATAACAAGGAAATTGCCCAATCCCCCAAGTCTAACAAAGAGGTACCACCAACTTGATCTGGTAGCATGAGGCTAAGGCCCCCGTATGGAGGCCAGGCATGCCCAACAATGCTAATCATTTAAAGTGCAAAAGCCAGGCAATAGCTGGCTTGTAATCAATCTTGAACCCTTCCAATATTTGATTTACTTTTTTTTTTGGCAATTATTCCAATGTTTGACCCAATGGGTTCTATTTTAGTTGATATCAGAATCTTATCTCAAGAGTTCCATTGTTTTAATCTTTCTATTATTCGACGGTCGATGAATTTTGTCACACCAATTAGCGAGAAATATTATGTTTTTAGACAATATCGTTGTGTGAGGGAATAGTGTAGTTGAATTCTTAGTGCCTCTTCTTCTTTCGATATTTGTCCTCAATAAAAATTCTAAGTTTTATTTTTTTTAATAATTTAATTTTGTTGAAAAATAAAAAAAATGGGAGTTCCGCTATAAAAGATCTAATAGTTATCAAATTCATTATTTTTTTAGGTTTACTTCTTTATTCGATGGGACCCCTAAAAAATAAAGAAATAGGAAGGAAAAAAAATAAAGATTGCCTCTTGGGAATGAATTAATGAATAGCTTAATGAAACTTTCCTGAAAATTTTATCAATAAGTCATATCTTTTCTTCAAAAGAACTATTAAGTCATATCATATTTATTTTGTGATCATTAAGTCCTATTTTTGATACCTAGTTATTTTTTGTGTCTAAAGGCATGAAGTAATAAAAAAAAATAATCAACAATAAACATATTTGTATTCACATCTAAAATCAATTCTCAAATATAAAAAATAAATAAAGGAATTTAAGTACAGATTGTACTGGAGGCGAGCAATGATCAGCGACAGTGATGATTGTGAGAAACAGTGATGATTGTGGTGGGTGACGACAACTGTGGTGATGATGACAGTCATGTGTGACAACAGTGATGACGGTGGTGGAGGTGGTGACAGTAGTGGTGGTGGTAGGGTGGTGGCGACAATAGTGGTAGCGCGGCAGTGGTTGTGGTAAAGTGGCGACACTGATTGTGGTAGGGGTGGTGGTAGTGGCGATAATGGTAGTGGGGTGGGCGCGATGGTGGTGGTAGGGTGGTGATAGTGGTGGTGGTGGTAGGGTGGCAATGGTGGTGGTGATGGGGGTGGGGCAATGGGGGTGGTAGTGAGGCGGTTCTAAACACTATTTTTTAAAAAAATATTTATGAGAAATTAAAAGTCTTCGAAACACTTTTAAAAAGTCATTTCAAACATACCTGTAGGAACCTATTTTTCCTATTAAATTTGAACAGTTAATATTAGTTGTCAGATTAATTTTAAAATAAAATTTAAAAAAATCGCAAATGCGAATAGTAAAAGTCATTTTTATTTATCTTTGAAATTTAAATTGTATTACACTTTATTATATAAATTTATTCTCAAGAAGTCATATACTTTATCAATAGTATATTTTCTTCCAATTTGTTGTTAAGACCTCAAATAAATTATTATTTTTTCTTGACTAGTGCATAACACCCAAAATACATAGTTAACAATAAAAACCTATATAAATGATAAATCATACAACTCTATTTTTTCTTATTTTAAATTTTTTTAAGTATATAATTTTTGACTCATTTGACTATCAAATCTCGACCATAAAAACATATAATTACAAAATTAACAATGTAAAAACAAATCTATGAATATGATCAATGAAAACAGTTCACCTAATTCTATTTTTTTTTTACTTCTCCTTTCACTTTTTAAATTAATTAGAAAAAATATTATTTAAAAAAAAAAAGAATTCAATCATTCAATCTATAATATTGTATTTAGGAGATAAAATAAAATATATTTATTTATGTAATAACTTTTATATTAGGTAAGATTTACAAGCATATGAACTCCTATATGTTAATAGGCCGGATACTGTGATAATTAAAGGTATAGTTCACTTAGATTTTAATCCAAGATAAAAAAAAATTATATTTCAATATGTAAAATTGAATATAAAATTATAAATAAAAATGTAATTTGTGTTTTCATCGGAAGGATAAAATTGGAACTAAACAAACGTTAATGGAGTTTAGGACTTCTTGGGAATACATTGTCAAAGTAGGACTTAATTGTAACATTCTTTTAAAAACTTAATACTGGAATTGAATATTTTTATGGTAATTATCATTGACACCCCTCCAAATAGATATATTTTTAATGAGACCTCCTCTATTATCTGACACATCACTGACACCCCTGTCAGATTAACGACGATAATGAGAATGTAATTTTACTAAATTAACTATGATATATTTTAGAAAAAATTTTATCCATAGCCTCGCTAGATAGGTACATCTTCAATGAAATTCTTTCTATTTTTTTAACTTTTTTACTAATTAAAATTTAGACCAATTAAAATTCGTTTCGAGCTGATTAAAATTCATTTTTTACGTATTAAAATTTGAGTCAATTAAAATTTTTATTTTTTTACGTATTAAAATTTGAGCTGGTTAAAATATAAATTTTAATCAGATCGAATTAAATTATAATTGGCCCAAATTTTAATATGTAAAAAAATATAAATTTTAATCAGCTCGAATAAAATTTTAATCAGTCTGAATTTTAATAAATAAAAAAATATAAATTTTAGCCGACTCGAATTGAAGTTTAATCAGTGCTAGCAACTTAGGATTGAGTTCTAATCGGCTCGAATTTTAATACTTAAAAAAAAAATTTAATAGACTCAAATTTTAATATGTAAAAAAATAAATCTTAATCAGTTTGAATTTTAATGAGTAGAAAAATAAATTTTAATTGACTCTAATTTTAATATGTAAAAAAATAAAGTTTAATCGAATTTTATGTCAAAAAGTTGTTTGGGGTTTTATATAAGAGCAATTTTAGTAGTTTAAATGAATTTTTTTTGTTAGAAATGGTGGTTTAACGACAGAGAGTGTTAATCAACAGACCTTTAATTCAATGATACTCCTTACCTTGTGAAGACTTTGTCTTCTTGAGATCAAGGGTTCAAGTCTTCCCTCCCCCTCCCTCTCTTCCCTCCCAAAAAAAAAATGACAGAGAGTGTTAAGGATATTTAAATATAAACTAGAAAATGTGTTAGGAGAGAGGTCTCATTGAAAATATACATATCTAAAAGGGAAGTAGATGATAATTACCTATATTTTTTAATATTTATAAACAATCAAGTGATGATTGCGAAATTAATCAAGTGAATATAATTGATTGCTTGTTTTATTATTCTAATTTTGAGTTTAATTGCAGAAAACAACTACAAATGCTTCTTTTTTTTTAAAGTAGCAATGCCTTCCAAGGATGAAGAAATAGTCTCAATTTATGATTTTCTGCAAAATACTTCTCCCGTCAACTTCTCTTTTGTTTGCATTATCATTTCGGCATGTAATTTATATGTAAAAGTTAGGGGTGTGCATCGACTCCGATGGAGTCGGAATGCATACATCCGAAACTCTGAGTACAGTCAAAGTTCATTTTTCTCTCGACTTCGATCAACTATAATTTTGTCTCCGACTCGGCTTGTCGAAGGCGGAGCAAAAGTAGAGTGAAATATAAAATCATTGATTCAAGGTACACAAAATCAAATAAAAAGAGGAAAAAAAATCAATTGAAAAATCCAAATGAAAAAAAGAAAAGAAATAAAATTTCACCAAAATACAAGACAAAAAAAAAAATCAAAAACCAAATATTTGTCTGTGTATTTAAGGTCTAAAATTTGGTTTAGAGACGAAATGGGATTTAGGGTCTGAAATTTGTATATACATAAATAAAAAAAATTTCAATGACACCCCTTTTAAATTATTATATCTTCGAGGACACCCCCTCTATTATCCAAAATATCACTGACACTTCTTCTAGCTTATATTTAAATATCACTAACATTCCTTGTCATTAAACCAGTATTTCCAATAAAAAATTATTATCTAATATACCAAAATTGTCCTACATAAACCCAAAACAATTTTTCTACATAAAAGTTAATTAAAATTCAAGCTGATTAAATTTTTTTTTTTACATATTAAAATTCAAGTTGATTATAATTTATTTTTCTACATATAACAATTTGAGCCAATTAAAATTCGATTCGAACTGATTAAATTTTATTTTTTACGTATTAAAATTCGAGCTTATTAAATTTTTTTTTTACCTATTAAAATTTGAGTCGATTTGAACTCAAGTTGAGCTGTTAGCACTAATTAAAATTCGATTCGAGTATCAAAATTTGAGTCGAATAGGGGTTTGGCTAAAATTAGGGTTTGGCTAAGAATAGGGTTTTTCTATTTATTAATAAATAAAAATTTACCAGACAACTAAATATTACCCATATATACAATAAGTTTTTCCTCTACCATTCTTGCTAACATTCGGAAGTGTAGGATTTCGAAAGGTGGCTGCTTTTTCAAGCCAAATCAACTGCTTTGTCCCATACCAGTAGGGGCGAAGCCACCTTTGGAATAGAGTGGTGGGCACATGCTCCCCACAATTTTTTTCTTCATATTAGATATAGATTTTTTGAAATAAAATTTAGATATATTTAATTGTGTCTACCTTAATACTGTATTTTGATGATATCGATTTAAATAAACTCCTAACTAAATGATTTTTAATTTTTTGAACAATGTTATGGATATTTAAATTAAGGAATTGTGATATTAAATCTAATAGTGAGTCTTAATATTTAATGAACGCCACGATCTATTTAATGATCACTAATCATTAGGTCTTCACTAATTAAATCTCAAGTTAGGTGCAACTAATATTATTGTTAACTTTTGAACATGTTTTTGATATTTCCGAATATATTTTAAACATATGGAGGTTATTTTATATTCTTTTTTAGTTGTAGGGCTATTTTATTATTATATAAAAATATGTATCGTTATGTGATAAATTATATGATCATAAATAAAAGATTTTTACTACAATTTTATGCATAAAAAATATTATTGATAATCTTCAAAAATATCAACATATTAAAAGTCGGTCCAGATCCAAGGACGGAGTCAAATTTTTGTATAATCGTACACCCATAGTAAAAGTTCTTGAATTGACTAACCAAAAAAATTACGATTGGAATTATTTTGTAAAATATATTATATTGTGGAATATTTTTCATAGAAAAGGAGACAAGTCATACCAATTATTATTGTAAAAATTTTCAAATCAAAATACCTTTTCCGTTCTTTTTTTTTTTTTTTGGTAAAATACATGAAGGGAAATGAATCAAATTTTTAATTGACAATAAAAGAGATAAATCACAACATACTTGAGGATAAAGATATAAATGGTCAAGATGGACATTCTTGACCATTAATTAAATAATAATAATAATAATAATAAATAAATGGATAAGGCAAAATTATATTTTAAAATTTAATCACTCTTCAATTTTTCCATTTTCCTTCCGACCAGAGACGTCAAATTTACAGATGGAACAACAAAAGCTTGAGCAACAGCCAATAATTATAGCCATGAAAGGACATCCGGGCACAGGCAAGAGCACACTAGCCCACTCCATAGCTTCATCTCTCAAATGCCCTCTAATCGACAAAGACCATGTCCGTGATTCCACACAGTCTCTTCAACAAACCCTGCTCCTCCTTTCCTCGCCGCCGGCCACCGCTCACAATCTGCTTAACGACTTATCCTACGAAATCCTATTTCAAATGGGTTCGACCCAGGTGGGTTTGGGTCTCAGCGTCGTGATAGACTCGCCGCTGTCTCGCCGGACTCACCTCGACAGGTTAGAACAACTGGCGGCGGTGTCTGGGGCAAGGATTGTGATCGTTGAGTGTCAGCCGAATGATGTTTCCGAGTGGCGCCGGCGACTGGAGAGGAGGGGTGAGGCGGATGGGTCGAGTTGGCACAAGCCGGCGTCGTGGCCGGAGTTGGAGAGGCTGGTGGAGGGGTACGGTGGGTGTACGGAGTACGACGTTGGAGAGGTGCCGAAGGTGGTGGTGGACACGACGGCGGCGGTGGGTGTGGAAGAGCAGGTGGCTTTTGTGCTGGAGTTTATTGCTTCTTCTGGTGGTGGTGGTGGTGGTCGTCGTCGTCGTGGTTCTTTTTGTCCCAACTAGGCAAACTGGGTCAAGTGCTGGCTTGAAATCACTGGAAGAAGAAAAGGTCGTCGGATAAATCCAGTAGGTAAGGACTGTGACGTTTTGACATCATGTTGGATTTTCTTGTCCATTTGGTTTTTTTTCTTTTCAATCACGTAGAAATGTTCGTATCTACTTAAATAATAATTATTTTAACTTTAATATTATTGGATTAACGTAAATAAATATTAAAAAAAAATATTATTTAGACTTAATTTAGGAATCTAATTTAATATAATTATTGAATTAATTGTGGGTTTCATTTAACATTGGAATTCACAACTAATTCAATAGTTGCATTGGAGCCACATCATTAGGTCCCCAAATAAGATCCCTATAGTATTGCTCAACATTAAATCATTCTCGATCGTTGTTTTACTTGACTTTTAGATTATTTTTGAATTTAAATATGTTACGTTTAATATATGATAATATTTTTCAATAAAAATGAAATGAGTTTGGAAATAATTCAGAACACTAACAAAACGAAAAATTTTATTTATTCACAAAGTAACATTCACAAGAAACAAAGATAAAGCCATAAACCTTATCATAACAAAACCAAACCAAATACAATAACCAAAAAACATAAAACCAACGAGGCATCTTCAAACAGAATTCCAGAGGCAGCCAAAACCATAAAGCCTTCAGCAATCTCAGCATCCAAGTCCATCCAGTACTTCACCATTCCATGTCATACATCAATAAAAACCAGCAGGCTGCAAGACCAACTTTCTGCATAGATTAAATTTATTTTTTTTCAACTAAGGAGACTCACCAAACCATGACTTATCGAATTTCTTTTAAAAATCCTGCATACCTTTACACCTCACCAAAGGACTTTCACCCTGTATAATCTGAAAACCACACACTGCAACAAATTTAAACCAGAGAGTCCTAGAAAAAGGACAATCCACATAGAGATGCCCCAATGAAAACACCTTGACCTCTAATCAAATGCCAAACAGATTTTACAGAAAAATCACCAGAAGATGTATACTGCCAAACAACTCCGTCATCCATTTCAGACAGACAAATACCAGAATTCAACACTTCATTTCTCACCTGCACAGATAACCAATCCTCCACGTCATTTAAGCTCCACTGAGCATCAACTATCAGATCAGCAACCTTCGAGAAAACCAAAGGCATAATCTCCATTCTGCTCAATACATGAAATTTACTTATTAGAAATTGCTAAATATGTATTCCACCGTTTTCTGGAATAATTTTATAGCCTTAAAGGGTCTATCATTATCTAAAACAAAAATACTCATCAATTATAGCAATCTAGAAAACCATGCTTCTATTAGAAATTTTCTCAAACACCTTCAAAGCAAGACTCAAATCACCACAACCCAATTACAAACAGGTGCTGTGATGGGACACTTCTGAGAAATGAGTAGATGGCAACACATGTCTTCGGCGTCGAGAGAAAACTTTTATTCTAATAAAGACACGTGTCTTCGACACCGATGACACATCTGCTCTGGGAAAGACACGTGTCTTCGGCTTCGAAGGCGTGTGTTGATCTGTCTCAAGTACTTGTGCTCGACGTCGGGGTGCTCCCCCTCTCTATGACAGACATGTGCCCTTGGCCCAAGGGTACCTCCACTCCGAGGGAGCTAAGTGTCCTCGGCTCCGAGGGTACTCACCAAAATTCTGATCTTGCCGCAAGTCTTTGGTTTATGGAGAGGCTACTGATTAACGGCTGAACAGTCTAAACTAGATTAGGAATCGTGAGGGCACTCTGTACAATGAAGTCAAAATAACATAACAAACTGGACCTTCAATTAAGGGGAGTCAAACGAGTGGCATAAAGTGCAGGATAAGGGGTAAATAGACAAGACTACCCCTGCTGACTTGCGGCTGTCCCAAACAAGTATTAATGAATCCTCAGTTATAGGATATCTACAGGAGCTTGGGAAGCCGAGGATAGGGAGTATTAAATGCCCTGGGCTCTGGGCATTTAAAGTCTTTACATCGAAAAAAGGGCATTAAAAACATAGGAGATCGAGCAATCAATAAAAGGGTCTCTCATATGCAAAATAAGAGGCACACTACCCTATGTCTAGGTACTACCTACTGACTAGACTATTAGTAATGATGAGTTTTTGGGGATATAAATAGTTTCCAAAAATGTGAGCAAAGGTATGCAAATTTTACTCCTTAAGAACACCAAACAGTGTTTTCTTCTTTCCTTCTCTCAAAAGAGCTAACTTGATTGTCAGAGGGAATACGTCAAAAAACACTCCGGCGCACTTTTAACTTGTTTTTTGTGTGCCAGGAACGTCTTATGACCAACCGGAATCAATAGAGCAGTTCCTGGAGCAATTCATCACCACTCCTTAGACCCCTTTTGGCCCTTTCAACCCATTCCTTGTTACGGGATCTGCTACTTTCTCGACAAACACGAGATCACTATGGAAGAGATCTGTCATTTTCATATATTGTGTGAAATTCTTTGCACACAATTTGGCGTCGTCTGTGAGAAACGACAAGATTTTTCGAAGAACAGTGACCATGGTGAATACTCGCAAAAAAGGAAAGGATCCTCAGCAAAGGAATATCGATTTACCAGCTCCCTCTATTTCGCGAACGGAGGACCATGTCAAAAGCGTCAACAAGGGGCATTCCGTTCACTCGAAGGAGCAAACCCGCCAAACTAGTATGGGTATTGAGTCTAGAAGATCTGCCCCGCTGGCCCGTCAACTGACTGAGGTAATTGAGGAAAAATTCAGAGATCGGTTACGACAATTAGAAGAGGACAACGTGAACATTCTGAATCAACTCGATGAATTTGCATCCACTAACGGTGGATTTTGAGACCTGCCGCGGTCCAAGAAGCCATCCATTAGGGAGGTAAGACCTGAGAAACCACCTTAACAGTAGAGCAGAGAGTTTTTAAGGCTCCAAAGCGCCTGAGGGCTAAGGGACAACTCCCGGAGGTTCCAGAAAAGAGGGCTAGGCCTTTGGCGTGGGATGACCTCTGTCGAGGACTGTTTGGGCGAGGGGGCGTGGAGAAGTTCGAGGAAGGATCGACCCTCTTCATCCGACATCTAGGTGTCAGGGACCCTGCTAGCCGACGCCAAGTGTCTAGGGGGATGCCTTTGAGAGGGAGAATAACCTCAGAGCACGACTAGATTCCAAGAGAAGGGATCAAGCCACACAGGAAGATGACACGGATGACGAGGCTATTCAATCGCCCTTCACAAGAGGTATTGTGGAGATGAAGTTACCAAAGAAATTTACGGTATCAAGGTTCAAATTTTTTAATAGACGATCTGATCCAGAAGCCCATCTCAGACAATACAAGCAAATGATGTCTTTGTACCACTCGGACCAACGACTACTATGCCGAGTATTCTCGATGAGCCTGGGGGACTCCGCCATGCAATAGTTTGAGACCTTTCCACCTAACAACATAAGGTCTTGGAAGGAGCTAACCAGGCGGTTCTCCGTCCGGTTCGTCACGGGAAGTAGACAACCTAAGGACGTCGGATCACTATTGAACCTGAGATGGAAGAAAGGAGAGACCCTTCGCCAATATGTCATTCACTACTGGGGGAAAGTAAACGAGGTGGAGGGATGTTTTGGGTCATGACGGCTGCCTCTTTTAGACTGGGCCTCTCTCGAGACACCAATCTCTATCGATCCTTAACAAAGAAAACACCCAGCCGATATGGTGGAACTGATGGCTCGAATAAATAAGTACTTTCGGATCGAGGATGCCCCAAAGAAGAAAGAAAAGGAGAAAGAGGGCACCCCTTCCCAGAAAAGGTTGATGCCTCTGTCAGGAAGTTCATTCAAAGGAGTCCACTCCGTGTTTAAAGAGCCTATTTACAAGTTGCTCCATAAGATCAAGAAGGAACCCTTGTTCAAATAGCCACCCAAGATGTAGGGTGATTCGTCCACTCGAAACCAGAAAATGAAATGATCATACCACCAAGACTTTGGACACCTCACTGAAGATTGTAAGGTCTATAAGTCTTTCCTGGAAAAATTGGTGCAGAAGGGCATTTGAAGGAATACATCGAGACAGCACCAAATGAGGCTCATGGTGCCGATAACCAGACCACCGTCCAAGGCAATATAATCAACGTCATCAATATCTGCCCGCTGGAGCGTCTAACGTTCAAAACCCTCAAATTCAATCTAAAAAGAATAGCATTCACAAGGAAGGTGGACGAGGTAGGTGGGGGCCGGTCGGGCAAGAGGCCCCAGACTAGTAAGGAAGACATCACTTTTTTCGACGTCGATCTAGCAAGTGTGGTGCTCCCCATGAGGACGCCTTGATCCTGACATTGAAAATTGGCAACTTTGATATCAAGAGGGTCTTGGTGGACTCCAGAAGTTCTTCTGAGATAATGTACTTTGAAGTCCTGAAGCGCATGAGGCTTGGTACTCAAGATCTCACCAAAGTTAGCACGCCCTTCATTGGATTCAACGGCTTATATGCCTTGCCCCTAGGCAAGATCACACTTCCAGTTACCTCCGGGCCCGTCATAACCAACACGGAATTTGTGGTGATTGACTTCGACTCGCCTTACAATATTATCATGGGGCGGGCCTGGTTGCATACCCTAGGGGCGGTGCATTCCATCTATCATTCAAAATTAAAGTTCCCCACCCTGGGGGGAGTGAAAGAGATCCACGGAGACAAAGCATTCGCCAAAAATTGTTTCTATTCGATGGTAAGGGCAAGGGGTCGCCTCCAAGGAATATAAGCGAGCCCTAGAAGAAATCCTGAACAAATAGCAATTACAGATCGGGCGGCTAAGAGTCGATGAGTCACGGATTGATCCGGCATATCGCTCAATGGAAAATCTCTAAAAGATACTTCTTGTGGAAGGAGATGAAGAAAAGTACTTCCTGGTCAGCTCCACCATGTCCCCGACCGAGAAGGAAGAGATGACAAATTTCCTAAGGAAGAATGTAGATGTGTTCGAAAGGGAAGCCACGGAGATGAAGGCGATAAGTGTCGACGTTATAAATCATAAGCTTCATGTTGACCCCACTTATAAGCCGGTGAAGCAAAAGCCTCGACTCACAGCGCCACATCACGCCCAGGCGGTGAATGAAGAGGTTGAGAGGTTCTTGGAGGCCAACACCATCTGGGAGGTCCAGTTCTCAGAATGGCTGTCAAGCACAGTTTGTGCAAAAAAAAAGGGTGGGAAGTGACGCGTTTGCGTGGACTTCACCAACTTGAACAAGTCTTGCCCCAAGGATGACTTCCCCCTCCCTAAAGTGGACCAACTGATGGATGCCACGGCTAGGTACCAGCGCATGCCTTCTTGGATGTCAGGGCTGGTTACCATCAAATTTCCCTCCATCCATCCGACCAAGAGAAGACTGTCTTCATTACTTTGAGAGAGATTTATTGCTACAAGGTCATGCCTTTTGGCCTAAAAAATGCGGGAGCTACATATCAAAGGCTCATGAACCAGATGTTCAAGCGGCAAATAGGAGACACTATAGAGATATATATAGATGACATGTTGGCCAAAATTAGAAGGGAGAATGATCACCTGACGAGCCTGGAAAACACACTCTTCATCCTTCAGGAGTACGGGTTAAAGTTGAATGCAGTTAAGTATGTCTTTAGAGTTGAGTCTGAGAAGTTCTTCGGATACTTGGTGAGCCGACGAGGAGTCGAAGCCAACTCGGAACAGATACAAGCTATCTTGGACGTACGGAGTCCCCGGACGGTCCGAGAAGTCCAGAAACTCATGGGGACTGTTAGCTGCGCTAAACAGTTTCATCTCTCGATCATCAGACAAATGAATGCCTTTTTTCAAGGCTATCAAGAGAACCGAGAAGGATACTTAGAGTCATGAATGTGAAGAGGTGCTCTGAGGGATCAAGGAGTACCTCAGGATAGTCCCAACCCTTTCCGTCCTTGTGAGGTGGAGTATGAAGCCTTCATTTTCGGGCTCAAACTCACTGATGTAGCAAGAGCGGCAGACCTGGCTGTCCACTACGACTCCATGTTGGTAGTCAACCAAGTCAATGAGAATTTTGAGGCAAGGGACTCCAGGATGAAAGCTTATCACCATGAAGCAATGACTTTACTCCGCAAGTTCAAGAAAGTTGAAGTCAAGCAAATCCCTCAAGATAAGAATATCCATGCCGACTCCTTAGCATGTTGGCCTTGGCACTGGACTCCACCATGACATGAAAGATCATTGTGGAGTACCTCCCCAACTCCAGCATAGATGAAGTTTCCAGGGTGGCAACCATCCAAGAAGGGGAGCAGTCCCCTAGTTGGACTGATCCACTGCTCAAGTTTCTCCTTTCCGGGAAATTTTCGGAGTGCCCTAAAAAAGGTAAGAAGATAAAGTTGAAGGCCCCAAAATTTTGAATTAGCCCGGATCAGAATCTGTACCGAAAATCGTTCTTAGGACCATACCTGTTGTGCATCCGGGAAGACAAAGTAGAACCTCTCTTGTACGAGGTACATGAAGGCATATGTAGGGGCAATCTGGTGGACAGTCTATGGCTCATTGTATCACGTCTCAAGGGTACTGGTGGCCGCGGATGCAAAGGGACGCTCAGGTATACATCAGAAGATGTGATCAATGTCAAAGGTTTGCACCAGACATTAGGCAGCCGACGGGTGACTTATATTCACTAACCAGTCCTTAGCCGTTTGCTCAATGGGGACTGGACTTGGTTGGACCCCTTCTAAGGGTTCTTGGAGGCAAGAAATTCCTAATAGTAGGAACGGATTATTTCACGAAATGGGTTGAGGCGGAGCTTCTAACCCATATTAGGGACATAAACACCAAGAAGTTTGTATGGAGGAACATAGTGACACGGTTTGAAGTCCCCTGAGCACTTGTGTCAGACAACGGGACTCAATTTAACAGTGGGTCATTCAAGTCTTTTTGTGAGCATTTTTGGGATTTGTAACTACTATTCCTCCCTTTCATATCCGCAAGTCAATGGACAGACAGAGTCCTATAACAAGATCATCATCAACGGAATCAAGAAAAGGTTGAAAAAAGTCAAGGGGGAATGGGTGGACAAACTCCTAAATATCCTCTGGACATATATGACCACCCCTCGAACTTCCATGAGAGAAACCCCTTACGCCCTTGCATATGGGGTAAAAACAGTCATCCCATTAGAGGTAGGCCTCCCTACCATAAGAACGCAAGCCTTTGATGCAGGGGACAACGATCATCGGCTCAGCTTGGATATGGATCTCACGGAGGAGAGAAAAGAAATGGTTGTCTTAAGATTGGCTAAATACCAAGAAGTGGTGTCCAAAATCTATAACAGAAGGATCAAACCCTGAGAATTCCGAGTAGGCGATCTAGTACTTAGAAGGGTGGTAGCAAACACCCGAGATCAAGTAGATGGGAAAATGAGGCTTAATTGGGAAGGACTATACAAAGTCATGTCAGTAGGAGGCTCCAAATCATATAGGTTGAAAGACTTAGAATGCAATGTTGTAATTTATCCTTGGAATATAATGAATTTAAAGAAATACTATTTTTGAGAAATACAAGCTCATTTTCATGTCAAGCGAATTATCCTGGAAAGGGCATGGCCCTAGGGGCCAAATAAGAAGTAGGAGCAAGCCTCCTAAAAAGGGCATGACCCTAGGGACAGAGTCTCAGGGACTCCTGCCCCCAAATAAAGATCAATCTCCTAAAGCGGCATAGCTCTAAGGCTGAGTCTCGGGAACCCAGCCTACAACTAAAATGCAGGGGCGTGCCTCCTGAATGAAAAATGACCTTGAAAAAAGGGACTCATCGGGTATTCTACTTAGAATAGGGATACTTTGTCATACAGCGTTTTACAAAGCCCACGTAAATTGTTGGAAGTTCATCTTGTCTTGGGTCTTCAAATACACGTCTGGCTAAATGGAACCTAAGGATAGGTTTTTCAAGAGATACGTTTGTCTTGATGCCAAGGTAACTACGCCACATAGCCGATGACTACTCAGTTTGTAAGGGTGGGAACGATAAGGCCTTGGTGGATGCTTGCACCAGTACATGAGTGAAGTTGCCTAGGCAATGTAAGGAGGGAGAAAGGGATCAACGCATTTTCCTTGGATCGACCAACAAGGAAGATAAAGCTAACTAGAGTGAAAACATACAAAAACACCCCTCAACCCCCTCGGGGTCCTATATGGCTGACATCTCCCCTCGGCACTGGCATCTGTAAAATTTGACAAGGCTAACATATCCACGGGACCGAGGGGATGGAAACCAAGGGTGCATTTGAGTAGTGCAAGCAATGACATGGAATTCAAAATTTTTTGGCCCCGACGGCCAGCACTTGAGAGTTTGGAATTGCAGAGTTAAAATTCAAGAGTTAAAAGTTAGAGTTGGAAGCTACAAGTACGCAAAGACAAGAAAAGAGTGAAAATATATGAAACAAAGTCATTTCATTCCAAAAAAAAAAGATAAAGCTTTGCATCCTCTAAGCTACAAAGAAAAGGAAAGTACAAAAGAAATGAAAACCTAAGTCTAGGCTGCTGGAGGCGAAGGACTGAACACTTCACCCCCAGTATCCCCAGCAGCATCCCCAAAGAGCTCTTCTATACTGGCGGAGGAGACAACGTTGGGAGCGTTGGTTGGAGGTGTGGGAACAGAAAGAGCTAGAAGGTTGACCTCTGGGAGGATAACAGCATCTGCGACCAAAGCCACAACGTCAGAGGGCTCCCCCGAGGCTTGAACTTGGGCATTAGCTACATCTTCAACAGCAACCTCGGCCGTGACGCGCAACATCTCCTCCGAAGGCACGTACTCGTGCATGAGGAACAAAGGAAATTGGGATCAAACGCTAGCAGCCTTGAGTGCCTCGTCTCATCCTTTCTTGCAGAACTCTCTCTTATTTTCTTCAAGGTCAACCAGGATGTCATCGACACATTCATTAGCGATCTGCTGCTCCAGCTTCTTGTTCGCCTCCGCCTATGCCCTGACCTTGTTCAGCTCTTGAGTAAGAGTCAAACAGGTTTGCTCCAACTCCTTGGCCCTCGCCTCCGCCGTGGACAGTCGCTGTGTTGCCTCGGTAATTTTTCTCTTGGTGTCTGCAAGGGACGCACTCAGCTTTTCAGCGTTGACCCTTGCAGTTTCGCCATCCTTAAGGAGTTAGGCAATTTGAGCCGCCTGGGAAAATAGCGTGATGTCCTTGGCGGCCACGTCCTCCCTAGCAGTAGCAAGGGCCATCTCGGCCTCGACCTTCTCCCTCTCGGCTTGTTGGAGACTTTGCCTCTAAGCATGGTAGTGCGTAGCAATAATCGATACTTGCTGGGATGCTTGTTGGAAGGGAAAATGAAAAAGTTACACCGATGCAAAGAAGACTTAAGAAACCAAGAAAGTAATTAAAACTTACCACCAGGGAGCCTTGGATGATTAAGCGGAATAGTTGATTAGTCGGTCATTCCCAGTGCTCTGCCATATCGGCACCAAAGTAAAAGTCTCACTCACGGCATAGGCCACGTGAGGATCATTGACAATCAAGTCATTCACCCGGATCACTTTATTGTTTTGATCCTGGGCCAGGGGATGCCACTCTTCAACAATATCCGTCTATGGAGGAGAAGGAGGAGTTCAATTCCCTTGTTGCTGTTGTTGTTGTTGTTGTTGCCGATTTTGCTGTTGTTGGGATTAGGGGGCCCTACCTTGGCCCAATCCATCATTCATTTGTTTGACTCTCCTCTCCTCCTCGAGCTGAGAGTCCCTATCACGGACCTAGCACCGGCTTGAAGGTAAGGTCTCGGTGGCAGGGGGAGGAAGAGGAGCGTTGATATTAGACCTTTGAGGAGGTGGAGGGGCATTGCTGAAAGATCCCCTACTCCTCCCAAGGTGGAGGGGCATTGAGATCGATATGAGGCTGGCAGGACATTGTTATTTCTAGTGCGTCCTCCTTATCTAGACTTTGGAGAATATTGAAATCTCGCCAAGTATCTCTCCTAGAGGTACTGGCCTCGGCTTGAACAGTAGTGGAAGGCTCCCAAACTTCTGTCGCCTCTTCTTCAACTCCTTTTGCAACCCCCTCTACCTTGGCCTCAATGGCCCTGTCAGGATCCTCTTTTAAGTTCTCCTCTTTCTCCGAATCCTGATGGAAGAGCTCAAACCACCGGGAGGGGTCCTAAGGTTGTGGGAGTTGGGAAAAATTTTTATATCTTGGAATGTAGTCTAGGAGCACATGAGTCACTCGACCAAATCTATCTCCAATGTATCCCTAGATAGTGACAAGATCTTCGAAATTCACAAGGTGTCGAGGTGGGGGAGCAATTTCACGAGCAGAAACTTCTGTACAAAAGAAAGAAGAACATCAAGACTTGTACAAATTTTGGAAAGCGAAAAAGCCAAGAAGAGAGGGAGAAGCTGGCGTACTTGTTGTTCCCCACTCAATGGGACAGGACAAGCCGTCGTACTCGGGGCTGACCCTTTTCTCCTAAGCGTCGCTAAAGACCAGCAGGTCATCCTTGTACCCCTTGTTTAAGTTAGGGAGATGGGTCACATGATACATCGACGTATCTTTGGCTTTGAGATAGAATTTTTGCTAAAGTATTACCCTCAGCAAGGTGTAACAAAAGAGAATGTCCTCGAGGTCGAGGTTGACCCCGAGGCGCTTATTAAGTTCAACAACCCCCATGATTATCTTAAATGTGTTCAGACAGTACTACCCTGGGAAGAGGTGGAATCGGGACAAGAGTTTGAGAAGAAGGGGGTGGAGGGGAAATCTGATCCCACTCTCTATAATTGCCTTGGTGTTGAAAGGCATGGCACCCTCAGCGCCGACGATGTCGAGCTGGGTTGAAATCCTCAACGTCAACGCTACGTGGGATGTCAAGTGGGCTTTAAAATTGGTTATTTGTTGAATGCCCTTAACTGAGTATTTCCTCAGCCTGGAGGTCCTGCCTCTTGGGCCTCGGCAACATGGCGACAGCTCCTCGGCATTTTATACAAAGGAAATGAGAGGGTTCCAAAGGCTATTTTTTTTTTAAATAGGACTCCTAAGGGATGTTACCTGGCACTAAAATGACAAGGTGAGGCTAGGGAGACCTGGAAGGTGACCAGTCGCCAGAAAAAACAAAAGAAAATGGGGTCTAGGAGATTGAGGACCCTCGAAAATACAAAAGAAGGGAGAAAAGTGAAGAAGAGATGAAGACTCACCAGGAGACTAGAAAGACAAACGAAAAACTTGGGAAAGCTGTTTTCTCCTTCAAACGATGACTAAGAAAAGGGGTTGTGGTACCTCCGGTAGCAAGACTCCGATGATTCTCTGGTAAGGATCTCTGATAAGCAAACAATTCAAAGAGTGAAGAAATGGGGACAGGTTCTGTTTATATAGGCCCTCTGTCCCATCATTGTGCACAAGACATAATGATAGGCACATTTAATGCGCACGATGTCCTAATATGGGAAAACGACTGGGGCAATGATGAAATGGTTGAGCCCTTTCATCTTCTAACGACACATATCCTTTCCGTACGAAGATCAAAGGGCTGGGGGTAGTTGATGGGACATTTCTGAGAAAGGAGTAGATGGAAACACGTGTCCTCGGCATCGAGGGCACATCTGCTCTGGGAAAGAAACGTGTCCTCAGCTCCGAAGACGTGTGTTGATCTGCCTCAAGTACTTGTGCTCGGCGTCGGGGTGTTCCCCCTCTCTATGACGGACATGCGCCTTCAGCCCAAGGGTACCTCCGTTCTAAGGGAGCCAAGTGTCCTCGGCTCCGAGGGTACTCACCGAAATTCTGATCTTGCGCATGTCTTCAGCTTATTGAGAGACTACTGATTGACAACTGAACAATCTAAACTAAACTAGGAATTATGGGGGCACTTTGCACAATGAAGTCAGAATAGCAGAACGAACTGGACACTCAACTAGGGGGATTCAGACGCGTGGCATAAAATGCAGAATAAGGGGTAAATAGACAGGACTACCCTTGCTGACTTATGGCTGTCCTAGGCAAGCATTTAATGAATCCTTAGCGATGGGGTATCCACAGTAGCTTGACAAGCCGAGGATATAGAGTATTAAATGCCCTGGGCTTTGAGCATATAAAGTCTTTACATCAAAGAAGGGTATTAAAAACTCAAGAGCTTGAAAAATCAATACGGGGTCTCCCCCAGGTAAAATAGAGGCTACCACTACCTTATATTTGGGTACTAC